>JAXCGZ010016160.1:0-27500 GCA_037179515.1 Halocaridina rubra | reverse complement strand
TATATATATATATATATATATATATATATATATATATATAAACAGTCACCTCTCCATTTATGCAAGCTTAGACTACACAAATTTGGATTAGCATATATACAAAATAATAGTAAAAAAATTTGAACTGCGCAATTAACGCGAGTGAGAAAAAACGAGATGCTGAGGGGAAGAAAAATGGATCTAATGATCACTAACCAATGCTTCTACCTTTGTTTGCAGTGTGGATAGTCAGTGCTCTCTACAAAATGGAATTGTCACCCTTATTGAAGTGATTTTTCAACATCAGTCATTGTTGTACTAGTACAACAATGATTTGAAACATTATCACCCTCTTTATATATATATATATATATATATATATATATATATATATATATATATATATATATATATATATATATATATATATATATGAATCTTTTTTTTTTTTTTTTTTACCCCGACCGGGACTCGAACCTAGGACTTATGATTACTAAGTCAAGGCGCTACCACTACACCGGTCGGGGTAAAAAAAAAAAAAAAAATGATTCATGTTTTCACATATGTATTGTGCTTAATTGATATATATATATATATATATATATATATATATATATATATATATATATATATATATATATATATATATATATATATATATATACAGTGCTCCCTTGTTTATCGCGGGGGTTCGGTTCCGGGACTGACCGCAATAGGTGAATTTCCACGAAGTAGGATCACCCTATATGTATATAGGCATTTTACATTTATGTTTACGTTGACTGTACAAACCCTCCCTGTACTGTTAACGAACCACCCTTTACTTTATTAATAACAGCGTGCAAGCGTAAATTTATATGAAAGTGATAGGTAAACTTACCGTGAATGAGGTGGTAATGACATGGCATCGTCGAGAAGGTTGCAGAAGGTCACCGTACGAACCATATTATCATCATGTTCTTGTGAGAGTTGTTAGAGTGCTTTCACGTGTTCATACAGGGCTGCCAGACGTTCGAGTGTAAGGCCAGGTTCTTCGATTTTCTCATGGCTCAGTTACGAAGTGAATTGAATATACAGTACATAGGAAAACCCTTGATCATGATGAAAAATAGAGAAGTGGAGAGGCCAAGTATCCTATCAGTGATGTTTTGAAATACAGCATACTTTGGACTTTGTACAAACTGGTCTCAATTCAGGTCAGTCTTCAGAAACCAATTGTGTTCCTTCTCCTATGATGCAGGTGGATGGCATTGAAAACTGTGAAAAAGACACTAATGCTCCCCCAGTACAGGAAATCTCTTTTAAATCAAATGTTAAAGAAGATATGCAGAAGCCGCTTGAATTAAAGAGGAGTCTGTTGGGGCAAAGGAAACGATACTGATGATCCCCCAGTAGAGGAAATCTCTTGTAAATCACACATTAAAGAAGATCTGCAGAAGCCGCTTGAAATTAAAGAGGAGTCTATTAAGGCAAAGGAAATGATACTGATGCTCCCCCAGTAGAGGAAATCTCTTGTAAATCCCACGTTAAAGAAGATCTGCAAGAGCCGCTTGAAATTAAAGAGGGGTCTTTTGAGGCATAGGGGACTGTTATCGAAAAAACCCAAACCCTGAAGCATAACATATTAATAAGCACAACGCGAACTGCGCACATGTCATTTAGACTGAACAAGTGAGGCGAGACAATGGAAGATGGTGGGAGAACGAAACTTCAATCAAAACGCCAATCAGACCCCATGATACAGAACATACAGAAAAACAATTCTGTGATTCGTCGTCTCCCACCCTTTCAGCCAATAGCACTTCATGAAGTATCTCACGTAGGTGCGAGCCTTTGCTTTTTCCAAGACCCAATACAGTGTACGCTATCGTACAGTATTTCACATGGTGCAATACTGTGAGTGTATATGCTTAAATTTATGGTTTTTACTATTTTTTACTGTTTCATTACTCTTAGGCTAGGAAATACTTATTTTATAAATAAAATAATGAAAATTTCAATATGTACTAGCTCACGTAGGTGCGAATCTTTTCGTTTTCCGAAACACTCATACCGGTATCGTATTTTACATGGTGTAATACTGTGATTATTTAAGTTTTTTACTGTTGTATTATTATTAGGCTAAGAAATAAATTTTTATAGCAATAAAAAATTAAGCTACTGGAAATTTTAATATATATATGCTAGCTCACGTAGGTGTGACCCTTTGGGTTTTCTGAAACGCTGATACCGGTATCGTACTTTCTATGGTGCAGAGTTACATGTTCAAATTTAGGTTTTTTTGCTATTTCTTACCGTTTTATTATTCTTAGGCTTGGAAATACATTTTTGCATCAATAAAATAATGAAAATTTTTGTTTTCAATAAAATAATGAGAATACTGAAAATTTGCATTTTTTTAATATTTTCGAATATACCCAGAAAAAAAAACTCGCCAAAAAAAAAAAAAAAAAAAAAAAAAAAAACACGATGCATTGAATTCGCGATAGGTGAACCGCGATATAGCGAGGGATTACTGTATATTTACAGTGTTCCCTCTTTTATGGCGGGGGTTCGGTTCCAAGACTGGCCGCAATAGGTGAAAAACCGCGAAGTAGGAGCACCATATTTAAAAAAAAAATTAAAAAAATACAAATAAAATAAAATGAAATAAAAAATTATTGTGAGACCAGGACGGGCCAAAAAATTATAAAATAAAACAGCCTTTATCAGGTCTGGGTAAGAAGAATACATAAAGTAAAGAGAAACAGAGATGGAGAGTGTAATGACCTGTCAGATGTAAAGCGATTATAAAAGATGTGTAATGAATATCCAATTCTCTGCGGTTTTAATATACCTCTGCATTACTTTCATGATGTCTATTCCAAAAATTCTCATTAGATCTTATTATTATTATTATTATTGGCGACAATAATTTTCCTTTGATGATGATTGTGGTGATTATTATGATAATTATTATTATTATTATTATTATTATTATTATTATTATTATTATTATTATTATTATTACCATCATTATTACGAATTTGTCATCAAGCCATTATTTATAAAATAAATAATGTAGTTTTGGTTGAATAAACAAAAGTTCATTAAAGGTCTCTCTCTCTCTCTCTCTCTCTCTCTCTCTCTCTCTCTCTCTCTCTCTCTGTCAATATCATTCCCCAATTATAGTCGTCATCTTTCATTTCCTTTCTCATATTTATTATAGGTATTTTACATTTATTTTTACCTTTACTGTATAAACTCTCCCTGCACTGTTTACAAACCACCCTTTACTTTATTAATAACAGAGTGCAAGAATAAATTTATATGATACAAGATATTATGAAGATTGAAAAAAAAAACTTTAAGAACAAACAGCAAACAAACTTTTGATAAAATATCGTCAGAGAAATGGCATGTAGAGAATATATGTAATTCATTTAAGTTTCCCATGTACAGCATGATATACGTTTTCTTTGAACGAATTGTACACGTTTTCTATTTCTCTAAGCTGACACTATTTAAGAGAGAGAGAGAGAGAGAGAGAGAGAGAGAGAGAGAGAGAGAGAGAGAGAGAGAGAGAGAGAGAGAGAGAGAGAGAGAGAGAGAGAGAGAGAGAGAGAGAAATCTAATAATAAACTTCCCTCCATTTTAAATTCACTCTCTGTCTTCATTTCCTGATTGAACTTTAAAAGGATGCATCCATTTGCCATAAAAGTAGAGAGGAAATCAAATGAGAATGAGGAAATGAAAGATGACGACAATAAATGAGGAAAGATGTTCAGAGAGAGAGAGAGAGAGAGAGAGAGAGAGAGAGAGAGAGAGAGAGAGAGAGAGAGAGAGAGAGAGAGAGAGAGACTACTATAGAATGGAATGGAAATTGGTTAAGCGGTTTGCACACACACGTACATACAAACATACACACATACACCGTGTGACGACGCCAATCGTCTACCCCCAACACCATAACCCCCAACAATTCCCTCCACACTCTCTCTCTCTCCAACTTTCTATTCTACCCAACCCCCCATACTTCCATTGTCCCAGCCAACTAGGGAGGGGCACTGTACACAGTTATTAAAGTAAATAAACCAACAGACATACAAACAATGATGAGCCTTTAATAACAACAATAATAATAATAATAATAATAATAATAATAATAATAATAATAATAATAATAATAATAATAATCTCCACAGTCATCATCAAAGGAAAATTATTGTCACCAATAATAATAATAATAATTATAATAATAATAACAATAATAATAATACTAATACTACTAATAATAATAAGACCTAAGGAGAATTTTTGGAATAGTCATCATGAAAGTAATGCAGAGAATTATTAAAACCCAGCAGAGAATTGGATATTCATTACACATCTTTTATAGTCCCTTCACATCTGACAGGTCATTACACTCTCCATCTCTGTTTCTCTTTATTCTATGTATTCTTCGTGACCAGGTCCAATATAGGCTGTTTTATTTTATTATTTCTTGGCCTGTCCTGGTGTCACAATCATTAATTATTTTTGTTTTTTCCAAAAAAAATATGTGATGCATTGAATTCGCAATAGGTGAACCGCGATATAGAGCAGGAACACTGTATATAAATACCTAGTTCGCTTTTTACGTGTTTATAATCCGCAAAATTGGAATAATGCCCCTAAAAAATAATAGTAATAAATTATGAAATTTGCGAATAATGGCCATGCAAAAAAATTCGAAAACAAAATTTTCATATTAGTAAATAATCGACCACCCTTGGAGGTACTTTTCCGCCATGCTCCTCCTCTTCTATCGCTTAATTCGATCAGATATAATGAAGATAATGGAAAAAAGCATTAAGAACAAACGGCAAATAAACTTGCCATATAATATCGTCAGGGAAATAGAGTGCAAGGGTGCATCAGCTGAATGCCACTATGTTCATATTACAGATTCCCCAACCTCACTCGTGGCTTCATTTTAGCATTTAATTCAATTCCCAATCTCATTCGGGCCATGAAATAACCAGATAAGCACATTACATATGTGAAAACATGAATCATTTTTTACCCCGACCGGGACTCGAACCTAGGACTTATGATTTCTAAGTCAAGGCGCTACCACTACACCACAGAAGGTATAAAGGAATCCAACCTTAGAGCTTATATCAAATGAGATTGGGAATTGAATTATATGCTAAAATGAAGCCACGAGTGAGGTTGGGGAATCTGTAATATGAACATAGTGGCATTCAGTTAGAATGCGTTCATTCCTAAGTATAGCAGATATAAGCTATAATGTTGGATTCCTTTTAACCTTCTGTGGTGTAGTGGTAGCGCCTTGACTTAGTAATCATAAGTCCTAGGTTCGAGTCCCGGTCGGGGTAAAAAATGATTCATGTTTTCACATATGTAAAGTGCTTATCTGGTTATTTCATGGCCCGAATGAGATTGGGAATTGAATTAAATGCTAAAATGAAGCCACGAGTGAGGTTGAGGAATCTGTAATATGAACATAGTGGCATTCAGTTAGAATGCGTTCATTCCTAAGTATAGCAGATATAAGCTATAAGGTTGGATTCCTTTTAACCTTCTGTGGTGTAGTGGTAGCGCCTTGACTTAGTAATCATAAGTCCTAGGTTCGAGTCCCGGTCGGGGTAAAAAATGATTCATGTTTTCACATATGTAATGTGCTTATCTGGTTATTTCATGGCCCGAATGAGATTGGGAATTGAATTAAATGCTAAAATGAAGCCACGAGTGAGGTTGAGGAATCTGTAATATGAACATAGTGGCATTCAGTTAGAATGCATTCATTCCTAAGTATAGCAGATATAAGCTATAAGGTTGGATTCCTTTTAACCTTCCATGGTGTAGTGGTAGCGCCTTGACTTAGTAATCATAAGTCCTAGGTTCGAGTCCCGGTCGGGGTAAAAAATGATTCATGTTTTCACATATGTAATGTGCTTATCTGGTTATTTCATGACCCGAATGATATTGGGAATTGAATTAAATGCTAAAATGAAGCCACGAGTGAGGTTGGGGAATCTGTAATATGAACATAGTGGCATTCAGTTAGAATGCGTTCATTCCTAAGTATAGCAGATATAAGCTATAAGGTTGGATTCCTTTTAACCTTCTGTGGTGTAGTGGTAGCGCCTTGACTTAGTAATCATAAGTCCTGGGTTCGAGTCCCGGTCGGGGTAAAAAATAATTCATGTTTTCACATATGTAATGTGCTTATCTGGTTATTTCATGGCCCGAATGAGATTGGGAATTGAATTAAATGCTAAAATGAAGCCACGAGTGTGGTTGGGGAATCTGTAATATGAACATAGTGGCATTCAGTTAGAATGCGTTCATTCCTAAGTATAGCAGATATAAGCTATAAGGTTGGATTCCTTTTAACCTTCTGTGGTGTAGTGGTAGCGCCTTGACTTAGTAATCCTAAGTCCTAGGTTCGAGTCCCGGTCGGGGTAAAAAATGATTCATGTTTTCACATATGTAATGTGCTTATCTGGTTATTTCATGGCCCGAATGAGATTGGGAATTGAATTAAATGCTAAAATGAAGCCACGAGTGAGGTTGGGGAATCTGTAATATGAACATAGTGGCATTCAGTTAGAATGCGTTCATTCCTAAGTATAGCAGATATAAGCTATAAGGTTGGAGTCCTTTTAACCTTCTGTGGTGTAGTGGTAGCGCCTTGACTTAGTAATCATAAGTCCTAGGTTCGAGTCCCGGTCAGGGTAAAAAATGATTAATGTTTTCACATATGTAATGTGCTTATCTGGTTATATATATATATATATATATATATATATATATATATATATATATATATATATATATATATATATATATATATATATATATATATATATATATATATATATATATATATATATATATATATATATATATATATATATATATATATATATATATATATATATATATATATATATATATATATATATATATATATATATATATATATATATATATATGGCATTCATATAAAAAAGTAAATGATTTATATTAGGTATATCTCTCTTCTCTCATCCCATGAAGAATAAGTTTAAAAAGGTTAACTCAAAGAAGTACCTTTATAAGTAAAGACTTAGATTAAATAGCTAGTAGATAATGCTTATCTGGCAAATACAGTACTTTAATCTGGTGCTAGGACAACTGCCCCCGGGAAAAAAATGCCAAGACAACTGCCCCCTGGACAAATTCCAACTTGGACAATTGCTCCCAAAACATAAACTTAGATTAAATAGCTAGTAGATAATGCATATTTGGCAATACTTTAATTTGGTGCTAGGACAACTTTTACCAGGAAAAAACTGCCCAGACAACTGCCCCCTGGACAAATTCCAACTAGGACAATTGCTCTCAAAACAAAAAATTTTATTCTTCATAATTATGGTAAATTTTCTCTTTTCATTATCTTTACTGCTAGGTTATCTAACCTAATCAACCCTTGAAAATAAAAAAAAAGGAAAATACAGTACATGTATATCATTATGAGCTTGATATTGATAGCTAACCTAATCTAATCTAACCTAACCTAACACAGCCTTACCTAACCATATTTAGCCTAACCCAGGCAAACCTAACCTAACCTAACTTGAAGAAAACAAAGAAAAATATAAATTAATCATTATAATTATGATAAATAAAAGTACAGATACTCCTCAACTTATGAAAGAGTTGCATTCTGAACGGCTGTTCATATCCTGAATGGTTCGCAAGCTGATATTTTGTATGTACAGTAGTGTATTGGTTGTACAGTATATGTTTACCAAACATGCCTATAATTTCATGTATGCAACATAATAACGTTGTGTTAGCATATAATACATTGTTTTCTAATCCTAAAGACACATGATGCAAGTCTGCACAGTTTTTGAAACAGAACCATCCATAACTTGCTGCATACTAATAGTAGACTGCACAGGCACTGCACTTTTCACTGGTTCATGTCTCCGGATATTCGCAAGTTGGGGAGTGTCTGTATATTCTTTTTGGGAAAATCATCCTAGGAGAGCAGTTGCCTAAGGGGTAATTTTCCAGCGGGCAGTTGTCTGGATATCCTCTCATCCAATAAGAATAGAGAAGAATAAGGTTTGAAAGCAGTATATGATAGTATTTATATAACTGCTCTTTTTTACCTAGTTTCACCTACAGCTTTATATGTTTTTTTGTGTGTTAAATGCACTGAGAAGGCTGAAAAATCTTTTTTGTTCTAATAATGAAAATATATGTAGCAAAGAGAAGAATGTGAATTTTCTAAAAAATAGTATCTTGAAGGTTTGAAAGGTCCTCAACTATGCAACATGATAACTTGACGTTCTTTAAACATGTCATGAATCACACTTCTACATCAAGATGACTAATAAGCACAACTTTCAAGCACAAATTACCAATCCTTTTCAAGTACGTAACAAGGCACTTCTGTACATTGGCAGAAACATCCTTATCGTTTACACTTTCATTCTCCATACAAAATAACAAGATACCACCAACATTCCAAGCAAACAGAGGCAATTACTATGCAAAGTGATGATGAAAACACCCACAAGCGAGTGCCACAGGTTGTTTCTAGATTTCAAAATGAGGAAAATTACAAAAAGAATATTCTCCTCTAGCTAGTTCATAGGTATCTGGGAGATTTGTCAATTCAAATACTACTGTCTCTAGTACATATAATTTCAATATGTAGCTTGAAGCTCAACCATCCTCCCTCTTCATCCATTATAAGACTTTCTAGATAATAAGTAAGCCAAAAAGTTTTCATGGCAAGTATTTTGCAATGAAAGTTTCATCAATTAACAACAGCAAGTCAACACATTTTGACTAAATGCTCACAAAAAAAACACTTGTTCCTAAGATATTAAATAAGACCACATAATTATGTGTACATGTGATACTCACTCTATATTCTGACTGGTCACAAAAACTGTGAACTAATCTCAGGAACTGGATTTTCAAAGCTACCTCTGGGCTACATTCGCAAGAACTCAAATGTCCTGGAACTCTCACTCGCTCCTGGTACCTTCACACATAAAAGAAAAAATAAAATGACAATATTACAAAAAACTCCATACTGCCACTATTACAATATACCTATACAAAACTGATACCTTATCTTAAACTAACTCCCTATAAAGAAGACGAACCAGAGGAAAGTCTAATTAACAGCTAAAACAACTTAAGGTAAATTTAAATAGCCATGTTCCACTCTTTCACACTCAAAAATACCATGTTCGGGATATGAAAAGTTTCAGATATATGCAGAAGAAAAGTTTGGATCTGCAGCAAAGGAAATCTAGAAACTATAAGACCATATAGTTATGAGACAAATTCTTTTATTATTTAAATAAAATTAGCATTGACAGTAGTATGCCGACTTATGTAGCAGTGGAAGTGTATTCCTTTGTTGAGGGCACCCAGCAGACCATAGTGGAATAAGAAAATATATATAAAAAATACACGATATGAATATTCAGACATGTAATTTAAACATATATACACAAAATATAAGTATCATTACTATTTAATTCATAATCTTTCTCTTATACTTATGAGACACCTTGCAATCATATCTATTCACGGGTGGAATGGAGACAAGGACAGTTTATTCTACCATTGGCAAAGAGTTCCTGAATTACAAAATCCTTCAACTCTCATAGTTTCACTCTTTCTATTTCTGTATTTTTTATTCATTCTCCAGAGGCATGGAACAAAAGTACCTCCCCTGTGCTCCAATGTATGTTACAAAAGTCAATTAAACAGATCAGAGTGAAGGGACAGATAACTACCCTTCGACTTTCCTTCTACCAAGAGTAAAGGTTAATGTGGGAGATCTGGAGGAAAATTTCTGCAAGATCTCAAATAGCTGGGTCTCTTTAAGTTGATGGCTGTGGAATGAGTCAAAAGTGAAAATAAAAGAAATGGGGAGAATGTTTGAGAAGAAAGATATAAATGTTAGTATTAACTGAGACAAAGACGAAAAGAGCTGGATGATGACATTATTGGTGAGTGCTTTAATTTCACATGGATAATTGCAGCCCTTATTTAATCTGATCTTAACTGAAATCTCTCCATTGATGATATCTCTAAGAAGGAAGATCTCTTTATCCAAATTCATGAAATATTATTTTTGGATATGTAATATAATCTTCAAACTTGCTATTACATATTTCTGAAAAAACTGCTGCCCACTCCCAAAGAAGCTGGTAGAGGACAAGCACAAATGTATGAACAGCATATTATAGAACCAACTGCTTCGAAGTTCAAGCATGAGCATACTAGTATAAGTCTGCCCACAAAAATATAATTGTATTGGATATTACAGTAAAAGATTTATTTCCATGAGAATATGAAGAGATTAAGGTCCAACTAAAATAAAGGCCAGTTCCTTCACTAATGACCTTTAAACTATATTTCAGCATAACACTGATGTTGCATACCACATTCAGTAGTCTGAACCATCCAACGTATTAATAAAATAATTCATACTCACGTTTCGCACTTCCAGATGAAGAGGTCAAAAAGTTCCGAGAGCCGAGGGATTAATCGGAGTTGAGCTAATTGTGCTTGGACTTCCCTCCGCTGTTTGCCAAGGAGTAATAAGCCTAGGACATACACTGTTTCTACTCTCTGTAGCATGGGCCCTGACAAAGCTTCTATTTGATTCAGCACCGTATGGGGGAGAATTCTGTCAATTGCATCTGTGGAATACCCATATTTCATTATACACTGTATTCGTTAAAAACTTGCCAGTATTGACAAAGAAACCTTTTCTATAATGCATTTCACTGGTTTTAAATTTTTAAATTATACAATCTCTCCACATTCACAAATCCAGCTCAGCTTTAATGTTGTTTCCCCCAACAAAAAACTCTACCAAGAAATGGCATAGGTACATTTTTGCATATGTCACATCCTGGATTAATAAATGGTGCTCTTTTTTAAATAGTCTCCCCATCTCTGAGGGTGAGGAGAGAGAATTCCATCTTCACAATATCCTGAATGAACTAGAAGGCAACTGGAGGGATAACCATTCTGGTAGTACTTGGGGGGGAAGATAATTTAATATTCAATTCCCTGCATGCAAATGAGAAGGGTATCCTAGGTGGCGGGAAAGAAAGAATTCTACCTTCGTATACTCTGCATCTTTCAGGAATCGACTTAAGGGATATACCAAAGGGGATGGAACAAAAGTCTACCTTTACATCTGGCATCTCGTAAGAAGTGACTAAAAGGCGTAGCTCAATTGGTCAAGGGGGAGTAGATAAAATTTTTACCTATGTATTCACTCCATGTTGCAAAAGACTTAGAAGGATAGTGCTAAGAGGGTTGGAAATCTTTCTATCTAAAATATATTTTCTTGCTGAAAGCAACTTGGGGAAGGAGCAACAGCTTTCATCAGCTATCTATTTATGATGAAGCCATCCTGCTAACTATCTTCAGTAGGCAATACATTGCTCAAACACACATGCAAAAATTTCTAAACCATCTACATCCATAGTTCCAAACATTGGGGTGCACACCCCACAGGGGGCCAATTTGATTTTTAAAGGGAGTAATCAGAGAATGTGTTATTAACAGTGAATTTTTTTCTAATGAATCTGTGCGAGAGTGAGTGTGAGCAAGTTAATATGTACGGTGCAATTACAGTATGCGTACATAAAAATATTTGTAAGTATGTATGTTCATGTGTAATTAGTCCACAAAGTACTTTACGCCACCACATGCTCGCATGTATATGTCATAGGGGGGGCATCAGGATTATTGAGATGCTTAGGTGGGGCATGGCCAAAAAAAAGGGTTGGGAACCATTGATCTACATGTAATACATGTAGTCCTGTGATTACTAACTTACCAGCAGATCTTTCCAGGACTCGAGGATCCAACTGATATATAACACTAGACATTGAATCCTCTATTAGTTGCATCCAATGGTCCACTTCCATTGTACTTCCTTCATATCTGGGCTTATCTGTAAACAAGGGAAAAGTGTGTCCTTATTGAATGAAAATAATTTTAAAAAATATATTATTCAGTATATTCTTAAATACAAGACAACGTGTTCCAATGAAAATATGGTAGCCACGATTGAAGCAAAATATTTGGGTAGCAGAACTTCAAACAAGCCCTACCTACATTCTCTCTCAAATAGAGTGGTTCATGACCTTCTACTAGGTAATTATATATACTACGAGTAAGAAGGCAGAAATATTCATTATATTAACCTATTGCTGAACCAATAGAGAATATATCATGCCCTAAATTATTAGTGTGGAAGCCTTGTGGGCCTCTCACAAGCTACAAGTTTGAGGGGTTTGATAGGAGCAGCAACTCCCAGAGATCAATATTGACCTCAAGACCCTCAAACACAGCATGCAGATGTCTCACAAGCTTGCCTTTTGAATACCAATCAATGTCACGTTCTTGGATAATGTTAACCACTCTGTCTTTCAGGATTGTTCCAATGTGTTCAGAGGGGCTGGAATCTGGTGAATTTCTAGATCACTAAGCTTACTAAAAATGAAATCAATCTCAAAATCCTTCATCAGATTATTCATCTCGTTTGTGCTACGGGAAGGGCTCTGCCGCAGAGAATAAAACTTCGTAAGGATCCAACTTGTTTTAATGTTCCTCAAAAACAGAATTACCTTTTCCTCCAAACTCAGTTCCTCTTCCTTGTTTACCTACAAGAGGTATTACACAGTGAGGTACTGGAAAATTCTGATGCAACTTTGATTCTGACACACTTCTTGGTATCATTTGGTGCCTTCAGCTTTTTCCAAACTCAATATCCAGATCCTGTCATTATAAAATTAGGATGCTGAAAGGTCCAGACAAGGAATATGTCATTTGGACAGAGGTGAATGAAGTCTTCCTACTCCCTTAGTCACAAAAATCAGAGGCAATATCAGCAGTTAAAGCAGGATTCAAGGGTAATCGTATGAAAAGCCTCCATCCCATGTAAGAAGTCCTGACTAACTGCCTATTCACTGTCTTCTCTCAGCATTCACTGATCTCTTGTGTGACATGTACATTGCTTCTTTGCCACTTCCTGCACAATTCTGCTATTATGCTTTTGCTTACTGGGAGAGTTTTCTGATGCACCAGAGCCAAAGGTTGTGTGGACATTTTTATATCCCGTTTTCTAATTGCCAGCAACCCAACTTTAATTCATTACAGTTCGTAGGCAATCGACTTCTGGGTTATGAAGGTAGCTCCACTTTTCATGGCCTCACACTAGGTAGTTTCCCAGATTCAGTCGATAACACAAAAAACTTCACTGTGTCCAGCTTCAAAAGCCATAGGGACACGCAAATCAGCAAACTATATAAAGAAAACAATGAAGAACAAAGCTACAAAATAACAAATATGCACAATACATGGCCTTCTCCTTAGCACCCTGGTTGGAGTTTTTCTACCACCCTGCATCATTTGTTATCCTGCCCCGCCCCAACTCCTCTATCTCATTTTGTAGCTTAAACAAGTGAGGAATGTTAGGCATACAAAAGCAGAACTTTCTCCCCCCCATACCGGGTATAAAGTTCTATGGCTCTGTAAAATATCTAAATAAAGAAAGTATATAAACAGTGGAAAACTCTATAATCTAAATGGCAATCGTTTAAAAATATTCTCCAAGCGAGGCGTTACAATGTCCTTTGCCTCTACGAAGACGTTCTCTTTTAAGCCAAAGCTTTCTTATACTTTTCCTGGAACAAGGAGACAAGACTACTACCTCCATGTTAGCCTTTGCATCGTAACAGTCGACCAAATGGGCAAATATGAAGATACAAAGAATATCACTTCTGCATTTCCATCCTATGAAGAGGCAAGAACACAAAGTATTCTGGTATATAACCTCAAAACAGAGCCTTAGTAATTGGCTCTCTGAATTTTTTTTTTTTTATGAGTTTGACACCGGGACAGGCAGAAACTGCCCTCATCAATACAGGCCCGGGCACGAGAAAACACCAAGATGAAGGAAAAGAAAAAGGTTAAGGACAAGGCAGAGATTAGGTAATGTCACACAAAGGAAAACGACAGACAGAAATGGATGACTAGGCCCTGAGATGACGATAGATCTGATTTTTGAAGGATGAAAGGTCATAAGAATTAGGAAAAACAGAAGGAGGAAGAGAGTTCCAGAGTTTGGAGATAGATGGGAAGAAGCAGTCACTGCACCGACCAATCCGCGAGCTACAAATCTCCACACAGTAAGTGTGAGATGAGGCCGCTTGGCGAGTGTTATGCGGCCTCAGCAGTGGGGCTGGGATGCAACTCGCCAACTCATCAGAGAACCGATGGAAGTAGTAGCGATAGAAAAGCGAAAGGGATGATACCTTACGTCGAAGAGAGAGAGAGAGAATCCAGATTAGAAGTAAGAGAAGGATCATTACTGAGTCTGACTGCCTTAGATTCAACCCTATCAAGAAGATAAACATAAGAAGAAGCACCCCAGATGTGTGAGCAGTATTCTAAGCAGGGACGGAGAAGACCTTTGTAACTTTAAAGTAACTGCAAAGAGGAAAAGTAATTACGAAAAGGAAACAAAATCCCCAATTTCTTGGATGAAGATTTAGAAATATGGATTATGTGATTCCTCCAAGACAAGTTAGAGGCTATATGGATACCTAATACGTTGATAGAGTTAAGAGGGTAAATATCATTAGTTTCGAAGACAATAGGGTTATCAGGAGGAAAAGAAGACAAAGAGATAGCCAGAAACTGTGCCTTGGAGGCATTGAATTTAACTAAATTTTGAGTGCCCCACTCAGATACTCTCTGCAAATCGGAGTTAAGAGTAGAAGAAAGTGATACGAGACTGATTACAAGTAACAGATGAAGGTTGTGAAGAAAAGGCAGAGGAAAAGTGAAGGATAGAATCATCAGCAAAGGCATGAAGAAGAGAGGAAGATGGGGATTGTAGAGGATCATTGATGAAGAGAAGGAACAGAGTAGGTGCAAGAACAGAGCCCTGTGGAACACCACTGGTAACAGAGAAAGGGCTATATGTTGCACCATCAACAACTACAGATATAAAACGGTAAGCAAACTGGAAATCAGAGAACAGAAAGAAGGGGTAAAGCCATAGGCAGGGAGTTTGGCCAACAGAGCCTTGTCCAGACTCTGTCAAAAGCCTTAGAGATATCAAAGGTGACGACAAAGGATTCCCCATAGTTCCTCAGAGAAGATGACCATATATGAGTAAGATAGGACAGGAGATCATTGCAGGGATACCATCGGGACCAGATGCCTTGTTCATCTTTAGCGAGTGAAGAACCTTGTGAACTTTACATGATGAAAGGATAAGGGAGGGCATAGGGTTAGAGAGGGGTAATGAGGAACAGGTGCGTTGGAATCGTTGATAGAAGAGTTGGCAGAAAAATGAGAGCCAAAGAGAGTGGCTATGTCAGTGGGAGAGCAAGCTATAGAACCATCAGAATGAATGAGAGGGGGAAAGCTTGAGTTACAGAAGTTTTTGGAGAGGTTTTTGGCTTAGGACCAGAAGCATTTGTCAGTGGGAGAGGAGTTAAGGTCATCAACTTTCCTTCTTATAAAGGAAGCCTTAGACCTTCAAATCTGAGCAGTACAGCGAGTCCTAGCTATAATAAAAGCAGAGAGAGTTAAATCGGAAGGAGAGGCTTGGTGAGATCGGTGAGCCCGATTCCTAGCCTGGATAGCCATGGAGCAGGCATGGTCAAACCAAGGTTTAGGGGAAGAGAAAGTTTTTGTAGAAGAGGGATATACGCCTCCATTCCCGCAGTCATGATCTCGGCAACTTTAAGAGCTACGTGATCAGGGTTGCAGGACCGAAAGCAGTAGTCATCCCATGGGAAGTCAAAGAGAAAGTTACGGAAATTTTCATGTTGAGTACGCTCGAAGTGCCAAAGGCAGCGCTGAGTAGGAAGGATTGGTGGTGGAGAAGCGAAAATGCGCGTGGTTGTAGAAAATATGTTAGTAAAGGAAGGAGATTGGTAGTATGCTAATGAAAAGATGGAGGTGTTAGTACTGAGGGAAACTATGGTGAATGGGCATATCTTGTGACGTAGCCATCAAACCAAAAAAGGTGAATTGCAGGCCTTGTAAATAGGAAGAAAAAACATAATTAGAAACTAGTAAATATTTCCAAGACTCATTTTTCCACTATATATGAAGATATGTTCAAAGAGTCCCGATGGTTTTCATAATATATGCTCTGCTTACAATAGCAAAAGACATTGAAGCTGAGCAATTTCTTTTTAAGGGTAAAACACAATATCAATTTCAAATTACATTCAGGACGAAGATCCTAAAGAATTTTTTGTTTTGTTTTATACATGCACATCACTTGCTACACCCAGCAGTGTGGCTACAACTTAGGGTAGAAAAAAGATAATACAATAATCACTGCACCTGACTACTATTTAACTTACAATCATGATCATGCATAACAAACAGAGAATTTGTAAACACTTACATGGAAGTTTTGTGGCAAAATCCACTAGCCTTGGCAAAAACTGTGGAATGCTTAGTATGAACTCTTGGTTAATATCACGTAATGGAGACAGATTTCTAATGTGGCTGCGGAGCTTACTTTGCTCAAACACTGAAAAAGGTCACAAAAATTAATATACTGAAATACAAAATTATTTCAAGTAATTAAAGTATTCCAGGTTGTAAAGAAATGAAAAAAATCCAAGAGAGCAAATAGATAGCAATCCCTTCTTCCAGATTTTTTTTCTTGCCACATAACAGCTGACAAACTGGATGAAGATGTGCTGGGTATGATGAAGGCTGGCTGCTTTCCTCTTATTATGCAGTGTCTGCCTACTCTATGGTTTCATCTCTATACATGGTGAGAAATTATAATTTTCCTACTAAAGAACAGAGCCATCTACCATTATTAAGTCCTTGGAGATTGACAAATCAGCTGGTGATTGATAAGAGGGTATAGACGAATACAAACAATAAACAAACTGTTTGACGCAATTAAAACAGTGTGAGATATGTCTAATTTTAGCAATCTTCAGCCCAAGGGGAAAAAGAGAAGAATATTATCTTAATAGATTATGACACCTGTTTTTAAGGCATGAGAAATGAGAGAAACAAGATGTGCAGTAATAAGATAAAGATTACCTGGGTGAATACCTGGAATGACTGTAGTGGGATACAGGATATGCCCACTAAATGTTAAGGCAGGATATACACCTTCAAGGAAAAAGAGGGCGAGTATAAAAGGCACTCAAGAGGTAGAATTAGTTGGCAGGAAGTTACATATGCTGTAGATAAAAGGCAAAATTAACTAAACTGGACCAAGCTGGTAAAAAGTAGTTGACGTATACCATAAAAATCTATGAGTTTGGCTATTAACCCTAGCCCTGCAAGCTGTCAACGAAATTAATTACACCTCGGTGTGGGGGTGTGGTTGAATTGCATCCGAGAAAAAAAAAATGTACTGCCTCCCTCGACATCTAACTGGCTACTAACTCCTTCTAGTACTTCTCAGGTGGTAAAAAAAAAAACACTGACTCTATGCATGGCATCATGGCCTCAAATGCCAGATTAGAAATTTCCTCTTCACTTGCACTAGAGAAAATGGCAAGCATGCTGAAGTTATTAGCTTGGGAAATACAGGGGTTCCTCGACTTATGTCAGACTTCCATTCCTGAAATGTGATGTAACCCGAATTTCAGCGTAAGTCGGAAGACACCTTAATAAGCACCTATGCTAACGCAGTAGTTAAGTTTCTTCCTTTGCCATGCATTTTACTATCGATAATTTTACTTCCATGGTGATGGCTTTCCTTTTCTCCAAAGTACTGCCATCAGAAGAATCTGCTTTATGCTTGGAAGGCATAATACAGGCCAAAAATTATCAAAAAAGAAGCAAACTAATTTATGGGAGTTGCAATGTAACCACGATACATCATAACTCGAGGACATTGTAAACCGAGGACCCCCTGTACGTCATACTCACAGGAAGTGAGACATTTCCAACAGATGTCTGATTTTCAGATAAATGGATAAATAAGCTCACATATAAACATGATATCGATGTTAATTTGAGACATTCAGCTAGTGTAAACAAATGAGTATACTGAAAACTTAACAATCATATACTGTAAATACACCTGTCAATATTATATTAAAGTTATTGCCTTAATGGATGCTAGAAAATAAAGACACCAGCACTGTCACCTCTATACAGGAGCAAAACACAATCTGCATACTGAAATAAAAAAAAAAGCGAAAAAAGTGTAAATATAGGAAATGTAATGAACATAAAACTTCATAATTATTATTTCACTTTAATCAGAACATGATGAAAACCATCTATCTCAACAGAACAATACTAATCATAAATCAGCTTGGTTTGCAAAGCCACATAATTAATGAGGCCTAAAAGCCAGGATATATTTGCTGAAGAAACATTTTCTGTATGTCTAGACTCCCAAACAAATAAAAGACAACATACAATGCTTTAGCATCTTTCTATTACCTCTGATGCAGCAAAATATAAACAAAATATCCAGCTTTTACTTACACAATGTCTTATTTTCATAGACGTCTAAATCGGATATGGTGACGGCTAAAATACTGCAGAAGTTGGCCAGATATTCCCCATCTAACTCTCCTATAATTCTATCCAAACCAGCTGTAATCATTGCAGAAAAAGACATCAATGACAAAGTCTAATTCAAGAAACCAATAAATTTGTAAATGGATGAAATCAATACGAAGTCTAGAATATCTCATTACATGCATTTGGAATAATGCAATACCATAATAGTACTTGTAATACTGAAGGGATGGATCCATGATCAAATCAGTATTTGATGATATTGTTTTATTAAAAAAGCTGTTAAAAGCAACTTGGTAAGAGATGAACAAATCTTATTCTTAAAACCAGTACCATATATTTACTCCAAATCTTACAAGACATTGATAATCCAGACAAATAGGAAAGAAGTATAATAGAGTGCTATAAATCAATGAAGTTTATCATAAGCATCCAAATGCATATTGTAAGTGAAGAAAAATTACTTACGAATAGTATTGAGCTGTAAAGTATTTTTCCTAAGAATAAGTAAGTGTTCAATTAAAGTAACAGCTTTTGTGTATGTTTGTGATCTGCCCATCATACTGAAGAGAATCTGCAGGACTTCATCACTTTCACTCAATTGGCTGCCGATAGAATTGTCCTTTTGGAAAGAGAATAATAATAATAATATAATAATAATAATAATAAAAATAATAATAATAATAATAATAATAATAATAATGATAATAATAATAAAATATTTTGTTAATATTTCAAATGTAACTACAAGTCCTCATTTGGAGGTGGACACAGATGGACTAAAGCTGAGGAAATAAGGCTGGAATCCCTTATTATCGCCCTGCCGTGGGCTTGACTGCAGGTACGTCACCACCTAACTTGAGCTTTCTACCATTACACAATGGCAGACCCCAATAATTATAATAATAATAATAATAACAATAATAATAATAATTATAATAAATATGGTAATATTCATTTAATATGGCAAGATATCTTGCTGAAGACAGCAAGGTGATCACACTGTAAAGAATATAAAAGCGTAAGTATTAATATAGTTCAGCACAGCACTGTACTGTAATAGACACACACACATACATGCTATGTATGTATGTATGTGTTTATCAGTATAATTAAAATCAGCCCATAAACACTTACTAGGCTACAATCATATCGACATATGATCATACTACAATAGTCTATGTAGTTTGCAGTATTAAAGAATTAGATTTGCCTATCGAGTTATTAATTGCTCCAACTGAACCGTTGGAGGGAGGATTCGCCTGAGCTCTCTCTCTCTCTTTCTCCCCCCACCTATCTGATATCATACGTATTATTATCATTATTGTTATTATGGTGGTTGTCATTGCTATGAGACACTGACCTAATGGTAACACAAAAAACTTTTCACTTTCTCTCTCTCTCTCTCTCTCTCTCTCTCTCTCTCTCTCTCTCTCTCCCATATCAAATGCATTATCAATATTAATATTATTATTATTATTATTATTATTATGATTGTTGGTGTTCTTATGAGACACAGAACTGATGATAATGAAAATACTTTTCAAGCTTCTCAATTCTAGTATACATATTATTATTTTTATTATTATTATTGTTGTTGTTGTGAGATGGTAACAAAAGGAAATGTTAAATTCTCTATAACAAAAAATAAAAATGCATAATTTTAAATATTTACAATGTACAGATGTTTTACATTGTCACAGTGGATTTTCTTCTTGTTCTCAGCTTTAACCCATATTTATATGGCGTTGCCGTTGTGAACGAGTCGTCTTCATCTGTTTCTGATCTGTGCTTTATTTTCATCAATACCCCTCCATTGCAAGTCTTCCCCTATACAATCACGCTATCTTTTTTCTTGGTCTTCCTTTCCTCCTTCTACCCCGAACTTCCATCTCCATCATATGTCTTCCAACATGATGTTTGTCCCGTCGTACCAGGTGTTCATACCATCTAAGCCTTCCTCCCTGTATTTTCTTTGATAATTTAACTACCTTTGTCGATCCTCTTATATACTGATTCCTAATTCTATCCTTCCTTGTTACTCCAGATATCCACCTCAACATTCTCATTTCTGCTACATCCATCCCCTTCTCTTCTGTCTTCCTCATACTCCCTGTTTCTGTTTCATATAGCTGGTCTTACAACGTTCCTATGAAACTTTCCCTTCAATCTCTGTGGTACCTTCTTGTCACAGAAAACACAAGATGCAGACCTCCAGTTATTCCATCCAGCCTGAATTCGATGTCTCACTTCTTGATCCCTGCTTCCACTAGCCTCCACTATGGACCCCAAGTACTTGAACTTCTGTACTCTCTTTATTTCTTCCCCATCCATTCTTATGTTAAGTCCACCATCCTCAGCAATTTGGCACACATATATTCGGTCTTTGACATGCTTATCTTCATTCCTCTCTTCTCAAGTGCTGCTCTCCATCCCTCCAACTTCTCCTCCAAATCCTCCCTCCTCTCTGCACACAATACAATGTCATCTGCATATAATATGCACCATGGCACTGCTTCTCTCACATCTTTGGTCATTACATCCATCACCACACTGAAGATGAATGGACTAAGTGCCGACCCCTGGTGTAATCCAACTCCTACCTCAAATCCATCTGTCTCTCCAACACTGCTTCTCACTCTGGTAAACACATTCCTATACATCTCCTGAATAATTCTAACATACTTTTCCGGTGCCATCTTCTCCCTCAAACATCTCCATATTTCCTGTCTTGGCACTCAGTCATACGCCTTTTCAAGGTCTACGAAAAGCAGGTGCAGGTGTCGTTGTTTTTCTCTGAATTTCTCCATCAGCTGTCTTATACAAAATATTCCATCGGTTATGCCGCTTCCCTCCATAAATCCCAGCTGTTGTTTCCATATTCTCACTTCTTCTCTTAGCCTGCCATCTATCATTCTCTCCAGTATCTTCAGCGTGTGAGACATTAGCTTAATGCCTCTATAATTGCTGCATTCTTGGACATCACCTTTACCTTTAAATATAGGTATTAATATACTTTCCCACCACTTTTCTGGTATCATTTCCGGTTCAAAGAGTTTTGCCATAACATCATACAAGATGTCTACCCCTTCCTCTCCTAAGGCTTTCAAAACTTCAACTGGAATCAAATCAGGCCCTGTTGCCTTCCCACTCTTCATTTTCTTTAATGCACGCATCACCTCTTCCCTAGAGAACCCCACTACCATTCCCATGTTTACTTGTCCATCCTCGCTAATAAGTCTTTCACTGTCTTCATTTAGCAGTTGCTCAAAATACTCCTTCCATCGTTTCAGGATGTCTTCTTCCTTCTTTAGGACCGAACCATTTCCATCTTTAATTTGTTTAATATGGGTGATGTCCTTCGTACTTTTATTTCTTACCTTTGACAGTTTGAGCATCTTGCGTAAACATTCCTTACTTTCCAGTTCATCATAAACCTCACCATTTACCCATGCCTTAGCTTGAGCTACTACCCTTTTTACTTCTTTGTTTCTCTCTCTTAATATTTCTCTGTCTTCCTCTTCTTTTCATGATGTAATTTTTGCCACTATAGTTCCCCCGCCAGACAATCAGCATTAATGGATCAGGGCCCCCCCTATTAGTCTGTCAAATCAAGGGTTTTATATATACCGTAATATATATATATATATATATATATATATATATATATATATATATATATATATATATATATATATATATATATATATATATATATATATATATATATATACCCAATTCGCTTTTTACGCGTGCTTAAAATTCGCGAAAATGGCATAACGCCCCCAACAAATAATAGTGAAAAAAATAAGAAATAAACGAAAAATGCCCATGCAAAAAAATTAAAAAACATTTTTTTTTTTATTTTAGTAAATAATCGACCGCCTCGGAGGCACTTTTCTGCTATGCTGCCATGTACTTCAGTGTCTCTTTACCCAGCATACTGCGCGGATATATCGCATGTTCTAACTGTGTTTGTGTTAAGGTTTGTATATCGTCAGGGAAAAAGCGTGTGAGAGCGCATCAGCTGATACAGAGGTGGCAAAACATTTGCAGATAGAGGTTCGTTCTCCCGCATCCTCCTCCTCTTCTACCGCTTAATGCGATCAGATATTATGGAGAGAATGGAAAAAAAGCATTAAGAACAAACAGCAAACAAACTTGCCAAATAAAATTGTCAGGGAAATAGCTTGCGAGAGTGCATCAGCTGATACGGAGGCGGCAAAATGTTTGCATGTAGAGGTTCGTTCCCCAGCATCCTCCTCCTCTTCTACCGCTTAATGCGATCGAACATTATGGAGAGAATGGAAAAAATTGTTAAGTACAGTACATGGATGAACATTATGAACAAACAGCAAACAAACTTGCCATTGGTAACGCGCTGGCTTTGCATTCACGAGGTCGAAAGATCGGTCCCCGTCCAAGACCGAGAGTTTAAGCTGTTTACTGGCAGGAACTGCTGTGGTTGGACATCACAGTGGGGGGTTGGGGCTTGCCCTGGCTGACGAATACCCATTGTAATGAAATGGAAATAAAGTTTAAAAAAAAAAAATAATAATAATATCATCAGGGAAATAGCGTGAGAGTGCATCAGCTGATACGGAGGCAGCAAAACGTTTGCAGAGAAAGGTTCGTTCTCCCACATCCTCCTACTCTTCTACTGTTTAATGCGATTGGATATTATGGAGAGAATGGGAAAAATGTTAAGTACAGTACGTGGATGAGCATTACGAACAAACAGCAAACAAATTTGCCATATAATATCGTCAGGGAAATAGCATGCAAGAGTGCATCAGCTGATACGGAGGCGGCAAAACGTTTGCAGATAGAGGTTCATTCTCCTGCATCCTCCTCCTCTTCTACCACTTAATGCGATCGGATATTATAGATAGAATGGAAAAAAAGCATTAACAACAAACAGCAAACAAACTTGCCATATAATATCGTCAGGGAAATAGCGTGCGAGATTGCATCAGCTGATATGGAAGCTGCAAAACGTTTGCACATAGAGGTTAGTTCTCCCACATCCTCCTTCTCTTCTACCGCTTAATGCGATCGGATATTATGGAGAGAATGGGAAAAAAAGCATTAACAACAAACAGCAAAAACCCTTGTCATATTCAGTAATATCGTCAGGGAAAAAGTGTGCGAGAGCAAAAACGTTTGCAGATAGAGGTTTGTTCTCCGGCATCTCCTCCTCTTCTACCACTTAAGGTACGTGCTCACCGCCACCATGCACGTCCCAGTGAATGCTGTTGCCCATCGCATAAAAGAGTGCATTAATTTATTACTGAACAGTGAATCTGTATATCTTTTATACTCTACACTATTTGCATGTTAATATAAATAACTACAGGTCTTTCTGCTTTGTTATGTACTTATAAAATATGTTTTACTTATCTTATATCTTTGGCATAGTGTGTCTATGTACGGTTGTGAAATGCATCTATGCCCATAATCATTATATCTCATGGAAAATTACTCGTCACATTACGCGATTTTCACATTACCCGCCACTTCTGAGAACCTATCTTCACGTTATTACATGAACTAGGCGTATATATATATATATATATATATATATATATATATATATATATATATATATATATATATATATATATATATATATAGTGTTACTCCGGTTATTCGCGCTTCTTGGTTTGCGTTCTCACTCTATCGCGGGTTTTTTTTGGATAAATTATTATTTTATTTTATGGGTATACGCAAAAATATTAAAATATCGAAAAAAAAAAATTTTCAGTATTTTCATTTTTTTATTGAAATTTACGTTGCGTGCTGTTATTTACAATGTAAAGGGTGTTTTTTTTAACAGTGCAGGGAGGGTTTATACAGTTCGTAAACAAAAAAATAATTGTAAATGAGTATGTGTGTCACGTCATCATCACCTCATTCACTGTAATTTTATCTATCACTTTCATAAAAATTTACGGTGCTTGCTGTTATTTATAATGTAAAGGGTGTTTTTTTAACAGTGCAGGGAGGGTTTATACAGTATGTAATTTATCTATCACTTTCATAAAAATTTACGTTGCTTGCTGTTATTGATAATGTAAAGGGTGTTTTTTTAACAGTGCAGGGAGGGTTTATACAGTACGTAAACGAAAAAATAATTGTAAATGAGTATGTATGTCACGTCATTATCACCTCATTCACCGTAATTTATCTATCACTTTCATAAAAATTTACATTGCTTGCTGTTATTTATAATGTACAGGGTGTTTTTTTAACAGTGCAGGGAGGGTTTATACAGTACGTAAACAAAAAAATAATTGTAAATGAGTATGTATGTCACGTCATTATCACCTCATTCACCGTAATTTTATCTATTACTTTCATAAAAATTTACGTTGCGTGCTGTTATTTATAATGTAAAGGGTGTTTTTTTTAACAGTGCAGGGAGGGTTTATACAGTACGTAAACGAAAAAATAATTGTAAATGAGTATGTATGTCACGTCATTATCACCTCATTCACCGTAATTTTATCTATTACTTTCATAAAAATTTACGTTGCTTGCTGTTATATATAATGTAAAAGGTGTTTTTTAACAGTGCAGGGAGGGTTTATACAGTGCGTAAACGAAAAAATAATTGTAAATGAGTATGTATGTCACGTCATTATCACTTCATTCACCGTAATTTTATCTATCACTTTCATAAAAATGTACGTTGCTTGCTGTTATTTATAATGTAAAGGGTGTTTTTTAACAGTGCAGGGAGGGTTTATACAGTGTAAACGTAAAAATATATTAAAATATCTATGTACATATAGGCGGATCCTACTTCGCGGATTTCCTGGTTCGCCCCGGGTCCCGGAACCGAACTACCGCAATAAGTGAGGCAACACTGTGTATATATATATATATATATATATATATATATATATATATATATATATATATATATATATATATATATATATATATATATATATATATATATATATATATATATATATATATATATATATATATATATATATATATATATACAGTGATTCCCCCATTATCGCGGGGGTTCGGTTCCGGGACCCGGCGCGAAACAGGAAAATCGCAGAGTAGGATCACCCTATATGTACATAGATATTTTAATTTATTTTTACGTTTACACTGTATAAACTGCATAAACCCTCCCTGTACTGTTAACAAACCACCCTTTACTTTATAAATAACAGCATGCAAGCGTAAAAATATATGACATACTCATGTACATAGGTATTTTACAATTATTTTTACGTTTACTGTATAAACCCTCCCCGCATTGTTAAAACACCACCCTTTACTTTATAAATAACAGCATGCAACGTAAATTTATATGTACGTGATAGGTAAACTTACATTATCTGTTATGGTTAACATTTTCCTTTGCCGCTTAGGCTCACTACAAGAAGCCTTAGAAGATGAAGGATGCTTGGGAGGCATTGCAAAGGTTAAAATATGCGAGTAAAAAAATCACAAGCAAAACGTATTAATAAGCACAACGTGAACGGCGCACACGAGTGAGGCGAGACAATGGAAGATGGTGGAAGCCTTTGTCCAAAACGCTGATAGCGGTATCGTATTTTACATGTTGCAATACTGTTAGTATTTATGTTTTTTACTATTTTTTACTGTTTTACTATTCTTAGGCTAAGAAATACGTTTTTTATCAATAAAATCATGAAACTACTGGAAATATAAATATATATGCTAGCTCACGTAGCTGCGACCCCAATACATTGTATGCTATCAGACACAAGCAAAACATGAACGGCGCACACGTGAGTTAGACTGAACGAGCCTTTGTCCGAAACACTGATAGCGGTATCGTATTTTACATGTTGCAATACTGTTAGTATTTATGTTTTTTACTATTTTTACTGTTTTATAATTCTTAGGCTAAGAAATACGTTGTTTTTTATCAATAAAATCATGAAACTTCTGGAAATATAAATATATATGCTAGCTCACGTAGCTGCGACCCCAATACATTGTACGCTATCGGACACTAATTCGCACGATGCAATACTGTGAGTTACACTGTACGTACTTATATCATTCAGTTATTAGTACAATGTATATTAATTTAAAATTCATCTACTTATTTGATGATTGTACAAAATCTATTGTATTTATTCATTGTAATTTGGGCCAAATATTCCTTTTGTAAAGATTATACTGTACTTTTCAAAAGAGGTGGTCAATAAACGTATCTATCTATCTATCTATCTACATTTATGTTTTTTACTATTTTTTACTGTTGTATTATTCGTAGGCTGGGAAATAATTTTTTTTTATCAATTAGATAATGAAACGTTTTTTTTTCAATAAAAAAAATGAAAATACTGAGAATTTTTTTTTTCATATTTTAATATTTTTGCATATACCCATGAAATAAAATAATAATTTATCAAAAAAAAAAAAAGGCGATACTGTGAGAAAGCGAACCAAGAAACGCGAATAACCGGGGTAACACTGTATATATATATAAATATATATATATATATATATATATATATATATATATATATATATATATATATATATATATATATATATATATATATATATATATATATATATATATATACAGTGTTCCCCCGGTTATTCGCGTTTCTTGGTTCGCGTTCTCACTGTATCGCGGGGGTTTTTGGCCCCATTTTTTTTCTGTGTAATGAATATCCAGCTCTTTGCTGGGTTTTAATATACCTCTGCATTACTTTCATGATGTCTATTCAAATTATTCTGTTTAGATCTTATTATTATTATTATTATCATTGGCAACAATAATTTTCCTTTGATGATGATTGCGGAGATTATTATCATCATCATCATCATTATTATTATTAAGGGCTCATCATTGTTTGTACATCTGTTGGTTTATTTACTTTTAATAACTGTGTAAAGTGGCCCTCCCTAGTTGGCTGTGACAAAGAGAGTGTGGGGGGTTGGGT
>JAXCGZ010016159.1:22500-28629 GCA_037179515.1 Halocaridina rubra | reverse complement strand
AATAAATTAAAGATTCCGATGTGAATTTGAGAGAGAGAGAGAGAGAGGAGAGAGAGAGAGAGAGAGAGAGAGAGAGAGAGAGAGAGAGAGGAGAGAGAGAGAGAGAGATAGAGAGAGAGAGAAAAGGGGGAATACTGTTAAACACTGAGTGAGAGAGATAAGAGATAGAGTGAGAGAAAGAGCAAGGCTGCTGAAAAGTGAAAGAGTCAAAAGAGAGAGAGAGAGAGAGAGAGAGAGAGAGAGAGAGAGAGAGAGAGAGAAGGGGAATACTGTTAAACACTGAGTGAGAGAGATAAGAGATAGAGTGAGAGAAAGAGCAAGGCTGCTGAAAAGTGAAAGAGTCAAAAGAGAGAGAGAGAGAGGAGAGAGAGAGAGAGAGAGAGAGAGAGAGCAACATTAGGGAAGCGGTCTCCCTTAGGTCATTTAGATTAAATTTGTTCGTCTTTACTTCATTTTATTTTTATGTCTGCCATAATGGTATTTCTGTTTCGTGTTATTTGAAAGAGTAGTTTTTTTTCCTCCGGTAAATAAGGGACCTGGTTGTTATTATTGCTCATGTTATTGTTGTTGTTGTTGTTGGCGGTGGTGGTGTTGCTATTGTTGATACATTATCTGTTGTTTTTAATGTTTTTTTTGTTGACTGAATCGCATTTGTCGCAAAATATGCATTTGTTCATTTTTCTGTTGTAAGCGCACGTTTAAATGCATTTGATATTGTCATTCAGTAGTCACTATGGCTCAAGTGGTAGCGTCCGCTACTTTGAGGAGTCAGCTCGAGAGTTCGCGCCCCGTCACGGTCTGAGGTTAGCAAGGGCATGCACTCAGGGTAACGATTACATCTGCCAAAACAAGTCCTTCGCAAGAAGGCAACCGTCCTAGCCCTTGGTAGAAAAGGGAGTCCGTGACGTAAAACCGGAACAAACAAAACAAATTGTCATTTAATAAATATATTCTTCCATCAGTATTCTCTAAGTGCTTTTTCTAGTCTTCTATTTTTACTTCATTTAAACAAGAAGTTTATTTATATTTATATTTTTGTTTTATGTACACCATTCGTGCATTTTTCCCTCACACTACTATGTACATTATATGTACACATTATGTACATTATATATCTCAGAATCACACTGAAGTGTTAAAAATATGGCAGGTATCCATCTGCATATGTACAAGTTTTATTACTATTAGGAAATATTTTTTCCGCTGTGTGTGACCCAGACAGTGTGGGTACGGGGGAGGGGAAAGGTTGGGAAACAGTGCCATAACGCATAACTCGAAGAGAGGACTGCAAGTGAATTTTGGGGTTTAGGAAGATATATTTTATGAAGTAATGATGTGTGATAATACTAGCCAGTAAATACGAGAGAGAGAGAGAGAGAGAGAGAGAGAGAGAGAGAGAGAGAGAACGCGCCGTACTCCATAAGTATATGCCAACTCGTGGTGAAGGAAAATAATTATATATATATATATATATATAATATATATATATATATATATATATATATATATATATATATATAATTTTTATATTTTTTTAAGGAAGGCCTTTACTTTAATATGGCAGTGGAATATTAACGTTGTATTTGATGTAACAGTTGGAAACAAAAAAAAATTACTTTTTGGTTTTCATGGAAAAAAAAATAGTATATTGCACTTAGCATCGAAATCTGAGCATTAAAACTCTTGATATGACAGTTCAAATGAAAGGAGAAATTTGTCTTGCCTTCTGGATTTATCGATTTTTTTTTTTTTTTTTTTTGTAGTTTAGCACTGAAGGCTGAAATGCAAGGCTGTTGAAATGACATTTTGAAGAAAGAAATGTTGCGGTCTTTGAAAAAAAAGAACCTGAATTAATTGAGGGTTGATAGCTGCATATTACTTGGGTTAATATGACATTCTAAGTAAACCAGAAGTTTTATATTCCTTCTGGTTTTTAAGAAAGAAAATATAGTTTACATTTTACACTTGACATTAAAACTCTAGATCCGATGATGTGACATTTCTAAAATATCCTTTTTTTTTAATTAAAAAGAAAATGTAGTTGCAACAACAAAGTTTACTTAGAAATACACACTTACAAAATATCCGCAATACGCTTGTAAGGGGGTTGGCCAAGTTAAAGCACGCACCCGTTCACCAGAAGACCTACATACCCCATTTCAGTTCATTAGGGCTAAAGGATCACCCCATTGCGTCATTTCATTTTTTCTAGGCTCGGTAAACCATTTTTTGGGTGTCGGACTTCACGCAGAAGGTCCTTGCCCACTTACCCTGTGGATGACCAAAGCATGGTAATGTGGGGAATTGTGGCAAGCCTTTATCCACAGGGAACTAAGAGGAATGATAGAAGTTTCTTTAGGTGAATGTGTGTGCTTTGACTTGGCCATCTCCTTATGAGGAATTGCGACCTTTGTATGCATATTTAAATACAGGCCTAAAACGTATTTCACTTTTAGCAAATATTTCTTATAAAAGATTGCAAACCATTGACCTTAGAAGCTAAAATACCTTAACCAAGTTAAGATTTAAAATTCTTTCTCTTGTAATTGCAAGAGAATAATTACCATATTTTACTCTCTAAAAACAATCCACTAGTAATGAAATGTAAAAAATCACTCTTTTGCATTAGGCCGCTTTCACACCAAAGTGGCACGTCGCACGTGGCATGCCACGTGGAAAATCAGTTGAAAAAGAACATCCGGAAATATATGAAACTTTTCACACAGAAATGGCGTGACACGTTCCATATGCCACGTGCGACATGCGTGCCACTCTCAGCGTGTCACACAAGTCGCACGTTGCACACGGAACGTGTCACGACACTTTTGTGTAAAAAGTTTCATATTCCCGTTGTTATTTTTCATCTGATGTGCCACGTGGCATGCCACGTGCGACGTGCCACTTTGGTGTGAAAGCGGACATTGGGTTGTAGTTTGCTGAAAATTTATTGGTACTTTCTTGAAATGTCTCTTTAAAAGAACGTTGAAAAAGGTTCATAAAATTTCCACATGCAAGTTAAGTGAAGCGTAAACATTTTTAGTTTTATTTAATGCCATGAAAAGGTAGTGAAAATAAGGTAACTTTGAAAAAAGAAACTTAGAAAAAATAATTAATCATAGTATGATTACCCTGAGTGTATGCCTTTACTAACCCCGTCACGGACTGAGGTTAGTAAAGGCATACACTCAGGGTAACGATTACATCTGCCAAAACAAGTCCTTCGCAAGAAGGCAACCGTCCTAGCCCTTAGTAGAAAAGGGAGTTCGTGACGTAAAACCGAAACAAACAAACATTGCCCTTCTTTAAATGAATTATTTTTGTTATCTGCCAGAATTCTCTGAAAATGTATACATACACTATTAGATGAATGCAAAAGTTTTAGTTTCATTTGATGTCTGCATATAAAGCTGGTGACAAAAATAGTGAATGCAGAAAATGGCTGGTGACAAAAATGGTGAATTTGATAATGATATAGTTGGAAAAATTATGCAGAAAATGGCTGGTGACAAAAATGGTGAATGTGATAATGATATATTTGGCAGAAAATGGCTGGTGACAAAAATGGTGACTGTGAAAATGATATAGTTGGAAAAATTAAGCATAAATTGGCTGGTGACAAAAATGGTGAATTTGATAGTGATATAGTTGGAAAAAATAAGCAGAAAATGGCTGGTGACAAAAATGTTGAATGTGATAATGATATAGTTGGAAAAAATAAGCAGAAAATAGCTGGTGACAAAAATATTGAATGTGATAATGATATAGTTGGAAAAAATAAGCCGAAAATGGCTGGTGACAAAAATGGTGAATGTGATAATGATATAGTTGGAAAAATTAAACAAAAAATGGCTGGTGACAAAAATAGTGAATGTGATAATGATATAGTTGGAAAAATTAAGCAGAAAATGGCTGGTGAAAAAAATGGTAAATGTGATAATGATATAGTTGGAAAAATTAAGCAGAAAATGGCTAGTGACAAAAATGTTGAATGTAACAATGATATAGTTGGAAAAATTAAGCAGAAAATGGCTAGTGACAAAAATGGTGAATGTGATAATGATATAGTTGGAAAAATTAAGCAGAAAATGGCTGGTGACAAAAATGTTGAATGTGATAATGATATAGTTGGAAAAATTAAGCAGAAAATGGCTAGTGACAAAAATGGTGAATTTGATAATGATATAGTTGGAAAAAAATAAACAGAAAGTGGCTGGTGAAAAAAAAATGGTGAATGTGATAATGATATAGTTGGAAAAAATAAGCAGAAAATGGCTAGTGACAAAAATGGTGACTGTGAAAATGATATAGTTGGAAAAATTAAGCAGAAAATGGCTAGTGACAAAAATGGTGAATGTGATAATGATATAGTTGGAAAAAATAAACAGAAAATGGCTGGTAACAAAATTGGTGAATTTGATAATGATATAGTTGGAAAAAAATAAACAGAAAATGGCTGGTGACAAAACTGGTGAATGTGATAATAATATACTTGGAAAAATTAAGCAGAAAGTGGCTGATAATGTCATATTAAATCTATTAATATGATGATACATACAATTTTCATTTTAGAAATTATTTCTAATTAATTCTCAAGCTCTTAGCCATGAATATGAAAGAGAATAGAATAGAAGAAAAAGGAAGTGAAATATGGTATTTACTAAGTCAACAATTTTCTGTGTCTTGATCCTGTATATATATGTTCCGGTTTTACGTCACGGACTCCCTTATCAACCAAGGGCTAGGACGGTTGCCTTCTTGCGAAGGACTTGTTTTGGCAGATGTAATCCTTACGCTGAGTGCATGCCTTTGCTAACCTCAGACCGTGACGGGGCGCGAACCCTCGACCTGACGCCTCAGAGTCGGAGACGCTACCGACTGAGCCACGGCGACTACCCTGTATATATATATATATATATATATATATATATATATATATATATATATATATATATATATATATATATATATATATATATATATATATATATATATATATATATATATATATATATATATATATATATATCTTAAGAATATCATTGATCGTCCATAAAGATATGGCAGTAGATTGTTTTAACTGCCATTCATTCCAATACCCTGTGCTTCTAGTGTTTTTATCAGAAGATTTGAGATATCAAATACCCATTTCATTCAGTCTCTCTCTCTCTCTCTCCTCTCTCTCTCTCTCTCTCTCTCTCTCTCTCTCTCCTCTCTCTCTCTCTCTCTCTCTCTCTCTCTCTCTCTCTCTCTCTCTCTCTCTCTCTCTCTCTCTCTCTCTCTCTCTCTCTCTCTCATTCCTTTTTAAGCACAGAGTTGGTGTAAGCTTGATCCGGACTTGAGACCAACTCCGAATTGAGCTGGAGTGCTCCCCCAGTGGCTGGATTTCTTTTGATATCAAACGAAATTTCTCCCGTCATAATATTTGTGTGATTTCAAGAAAGATGACATTATATCTGTTGTCTTAATGTAAAAGTCAAGACTTTTTGATATAGAGAAAGATTTTACAAGTCACATGAAGTTCTCTTGTAATATATCACATACCTAAGGAGAGAGAGAGAAAGAGAGAGAGAGAGAGAGAGAGAGAGAGAGAGAGAGAGAGAGAGAGAGAGAGAGAGAACTCGTTGGAGGTTTCCCTGTGTGTGCAGATATCGCCACTTTTTTTTTTTTTTTTTGGCGTGTCACTTCAATTTTACGACGACCCTTTCCACTGATCCGAATTAGGGACCTGTAACAAGTAGAGGTGGCAAGCTCCCCCAGTTGTATTATTCAACGCAAGTGCCATATGCATAAATTAATGTTAATGTATAGATTTGACCTAAGAAAATTGTATATATATATATATATATATATATATGTATGTATGTATGTATGTATATGTATGTGTGTGTGTGTGTTTGTGTGTGTGTGCGTGCGCGCCTACAGTCAAATAGAATAATGAACGACAAAAAATAATAACAATGCACACGTAAAAACTATCATTAAATTTTCAGATTTCTTCAAAAACTAACCAAGCATTATTATGTCATTTTCTTTCTTTCATATTTCTTTTAATAAGCGAATGGCCATTACCTGCATCGGAAATTACATTCGGCAATATCAAATAATATTTACTATGCTCAAAATTGCTTT
>JAXCGZ010016159.1:7500-17500 GCA_037179515.1 Halocaridina rubra | reverse complement strand
AGAGAGAGAGAGAGAGAGAGAGAGAGAGAGAGAGAGAGAGAGAGAGAGAGAGAGAGAGAGAGAGAGAGAGAAATTACAAACACTGATACAGAGTATAGATTAACTGACAGAAGCCGATGCTAAAAAAAATATATATATATATAAAAGAGAAAACTCAAGAACAATAATGATAAATCAAAGAGAAAAGCTACATAAGGGAATGAAAGTAGAGAAGGGTGAAAAAAGGAAGCATAGAAGCATAAAGGAAGCAAAGAAGGGTGAAAAAGGAAGGATAAAGGAAGCTGAGAAGTGAACGTAGATGATGAGTGGGAGTGGAAGAAAAGAGAGAAATGGTGCTATAAAGGGGGTGCTCAAGGTGAAAATATTGCCTCGTAAAGCGACACTCCAATAAAAACCTAATCAAATATTTACAGGTAAAGTGTCATACTGCGGTGGATCATATATATCCCTACCAGTCCTCCCTCCCATCGCTTCGCCTACCTGATTACCGGAAAAGGAGAGAGAGAGAGAGAGAGAGAGAGAGAGAGAGAGAGAGAGAGAGAGAGAGAGAGAGAGAGAGAACATAAACTCAGTTACTTGTAAATCATGTTCCTTTGCAGAATAAAACAAAATCTCCTAGAATTTTTTTTATTATAATGTTCATGTGTTCTACGAACATGATCAGAGTTCTCCAGCCGATGATAAAATTTATCCAGCATGCTACCTTTCCTAGGCATTTTCTATGTGCTTAGTCTCATTTTTTTTTTCCGTTTTACTGTTTTACAGTATCATATGCAGCTCTAGTCACCAAAAACTGTCATGCAGTATGTCAGAAGTATTTGGCATTAAGTCTTGAATACAGTTCTCTTTTATTTGATCATAAAACACCAGTTTATCATGCTTTGGGATATGTCAGAAGCTCTTGTTTATGGCCGATGTCTTATTCCAATCTAATAAATTGTATCCACTTAATGGTTTTATTTTCATTCGCGTCAGTTTTCGCATTATTTCAACTACCTTGTTCAGTATATGTTTGTTTTTAGATTTCATCATCATTCTCTAATTTTCCTCTCATGTTATGGCATGTTTATTATTTTTTCCATTATTTCATTCCGTGTTCAGTTTTTCTGTTTTATTATTCCTATTCTTCTTCCTTTCTTTCTCTCTCTAAATTTTTCTTCTTTTCTCCTCCTTATTATCCTTTGCTCTTTCTTTTTCTCGTCCTTGTCTCGCCTCCTCATCTTGACTGCTTTTTTCATATATCAAATTTTTCCATTGGAAATTACTAATAATTCTTACAAGTATTCTGATTTCTTTTCATTTGGAGGGTTTCACTATTTGCACTATAGGATTTGAAATCCTAATTAGAGAAGAACTTTTTATACTTAGGCCCTATTTCTTAAACAGTGTAAACCTAGGATAGCATATTGTTAGTTAGCTAGACACACAAATGGATTTCATAAACGCATCTGACGAGGTTCTGTGTATGGCTAGGATCCCGTACGGGATCCTAGCCATACACAGAACCGCGTCAAATGAAATCCATTTGTGTGTGTCTAGCTAACTAACAATATGGTATCCTAGGTTTACACTGTTTAAGAAATCGGGCCTTAAACACTAATGGAAAAGCTAATCGGAGTGTAGGATGACATTGAAGACTAACAGGCTGGAGTATTTCCAAAAAGTCCACTTAGTTGTGTAGACTGGAACAGAGCCGTTGATTGAGAAACCTTTGGCCAGTAACTCCACAAGCGCCATTTTGCATTTATGCCCATTCTCGCGACCTGCCTCAACTCACTTCCCTCATGCATCTCTCCACTTTGGCTTTCCATAAGAGTCAAGTTCACATACAAAAGGCTGCTTAACGGAGTAGGGGAGAAAAGTGGGAGGCAGGGAGTAGACTTACTGAGGCAATATGGCGCCTTGCTTTCACCGAGCATGGCCAAAATCTTTATCTACGGGGGGTTACCCTGTAAACCCCCCTTTAGAGATAAATGTAATCCATGTGCTTTTACGATCAGATATCCAGACAACTCCTGCATCTGCGATAGTATTATTTAGTTTCTTTCGGTTAATCTTAATTTCAATTTTATTAATAGCTTGCACACTATTTTGTTTATCTAGTTACATGATTAATTTATGTGTGTTCACAATTAATTATACACCCACCCACACACAGATATATATATATATATATATATATATATATATATATATATATATATATATATATATATATATATATATATATATATATATATATATATATATTCCCCTGAGTAGGATATAACTGATGACACTTGTGACAGTTCATCAAAATGCCAAAGACGCTACTGACTGTTTAAAAAAAAAAAAAAAAAAGGAAATCTCTTCATTGAGTGAAAGAGTTAAAGAATGAACATACTAACACACTCTACTGGGTAGTCGGACGGAATGCCGAATGCACTTTTGCCGAATGACAAGAGGCCGAAGCCAAGATGCCGAAAGGACACAGAGCCGAACGGACATAAAACCGAAATCGACATGAGGTCGAACACAAATGAGGCCGAACCGACAAGAGGCCGAAAAGATGTTTCCCCAACGGACAAAAATAAATAAAAAAAAAAGTCAGTATCCCCTTAAAAAACATAAAAAGGGTTATATCAATTTGGAATATATCTGTTTGACCAAAACGTGAATATTATATGACCAATTCACCAATCTGGCACTTAAGATTTAACTGCCAAAAAAAGTTTTTTTTTTTTAAATCTTTATTAAGTATATACGTAAATCATTTTACCCTCACAGTATGACCATGGCATGCATTAAAACAACGCTTGGTGGCACAAAGCTCTTTTTTAATGGATACAAATATGTTGTTTAAAAAATAAAAAAAAGTTAAAGGAAACCACTTACTGGACATGTGAGAAACGAAAAGTGTGTAACGCTAGAATTAAAACTATGAATAATACCAAACTTGGCAGTACTTCAGATCAATCACATCCCCCAGAAAGTGCTCATAATAGTGTTTTAAAAGCTTTAGATATTATGAACACTAGAACCGAACAGACAGAAGAAGAGACAAACAGTGTAATGAAGAACATGAAAGAACTGCCTCTTAGCATTCCTGGTTCTCTGCTTAGGAGAGAAACGTTTGAGAAGAATGTTAAAGCGAGTAAAAATTGTTAATAAGAGTAATATAAACAGTAGAACCTAACAGACAGAAGAGGTGAGAAGCAGTGTAATGAAGAACGTCATGAAAGAACTCCCTCTTAGCATTGCTGGTTCTCTGCCTGAGAAAGAAACGTTTGGGAAGAATGGTAAGGCGAGCAAGAAATGTTAACGAGAGTGAAGACTTGAATATGACAACCCGTGCAGAAAACCTTCGGCTTAATTGCTGTTGCCATTTTATCAACGGAGTTCTGTTCTGGTTTTACGTCACGGACTCCCTTTTCTACCAAGGGCTAGGATGGTTGCCTTCTTACGAAGGACTTGTTTTGGCAGATGTAATCGTTACCCTGAGCGCATGCCCTTGCTAACCTCAGACCGTGACGGGGCGCGAACCCTCGACCTGACGCCTTAGAGTCGCGGACGCTACCGCTTGAGCCACGTGACTACATCATTTAATCAACGGAGAAAAAACAAATTATTATCTAGTAAACAGACATGGTTTGGCGATGGCACATTGGACTCTGCTCCCCTAGGAAAACACCTTTATACTATTACTCGCTATTATTTCAGAGAGGAAAACCTTACCATTAATTTATTGCAGTGCAATGAACAAAGAAGAGAAAATGTATGACGAAATGTTTACATTTTTGAAAAAGAAAAGGTGTTCAGGATGCAGATTCAATAACAATCGACTTCGATCGGGCAATAATAAATTGCCTTAAAAAGAACTTTCCTGATACATCAATTTGTGGTAGTTTCTTTCATTTTGGCCAATTTTTATAGCGAAATATTCAGTATTGTGGACAGCAACAAGTTTTTAAAATATATGTCCGATAACTATTTTTACTTGTTCACATTGTAAATTCAATAAAGAAATCCATTAAAAAGTTGCTTTATTGTTTTGCATTTTATTCTGTCAAATGCAATAATAAAAAAGTGTATTTCTTTTTCGGTCTCGTGTCTGTTCGACCCTCTGGCCATTCGGGGTATGTCCGTTCGTCATTGTGTCCTTTCGGCCTCTTGTCTTTCGGCAAAAGTGCATTCATCATCCATGTTACTCTCCCTCCCGACCTCACGCGTGGCCATATTTAGCATTAAAATAAAATATTTTCCTTTTGTCATCTACAAACCTAAATAAACACATTATCATTAATGAAAACATGAAACAATTATTTCCCTGATCATAATTCGACCATAAAATACAGTTGGCAATCCATCAGTATGTATAATACTCTGCCAACTGTACTACAGTGTCTCTGCAAGAGTAGGAAACCTCTCTTATAGCTACAAGTGAGGTTGGGAAGTATGAGTAAGATGTACAGATACATCCAGTAGACTTACTCATTCCCCAGCTGTATGGGTCAGCAGTATTCAACATGAAATATATATATATTTTTTGTAGCATTTAGAGCCCTTGGCCCTTGGTGCTCAACTAGTCATTTTTGTGGCTTTTCCATCTCATTGTATTTGACGCATAAAATATTTGATCCGAATTTTGCAGATTGGACTTAAAGGCTTTCAGTGGCAACAAGCCATTCTCTGATCGCTGTAGCATGAAATCCATTTTTTTTCTACAATATTCCTACTTATGATATCATTATTAATGCTACAGACTACTTAGCGTACATCGATGCTAGTTGATGCTTGTATACTAAGTAATGTCACTCACATTTTTTTTAGATAAGAAACTACAAAATAGTTCCCATTTAGCTATGCTAAATTGATATTTTTATACTGACAGAAAGAAATAAAATATATCATATTTGACTAGATTCATTAATGTGTAGATTTCTTGGGAAAAAAATCTTTTGATATATAAAAATTATAATAGGATATCTCTCTATCTATCTATCTATCTATCTATCTACATTTATACATGAGCCATTTTCCCCTTATAGAGGAAGTGGCTGAGTCAAGGCAAATTCTCTAACTTTTTGGGAGGAGAAAATACAGAGGAGGGGATTCTCAGTCGCTCGGCCTCATTTAGTCGGTTCTTACGACACGCAGGGGATCACGGAGGAAGTATTCTGGCCTACTCCCTCAGGGGGAGATATGCTATCTAATTAAAGTTTTAATGAGGGGTTATTTTCGAGCTGCTTTTAGGTTAGTTTTGTATCGAAGACGCTGAATAAAGAGATTACTCGCTCCTAGTAAACTGGGACGAGTGGGAGTGGGGGGATTTCCATGAGATGAAGCTTGGGGGGTAAACCAGCTGCCTCTGTCGGGCTCATGACAGAAGATCCAAGCCCGCTTACCCTGTAAGAGCCCAAGCAGGATGTGGGGGGGGGGATTCGGGCAGTCCTTTATCCCAAAGGAGTTAAGACGAGTAATCAAGATGAAGTTGCTTTTCATTAGTTTGTGGTTTGACTCGGCCACTCCCTTACAAAGAGGACTTCTTCCATTCTATATGTATTTATATGTGTGAATTTATACTCTGTACTGCGAAGTAAGGAAAACATTTTAGTTTTATTTTAATATAAAACTGAATTCAAAAACTATGTATCCTTCCAGGCCATCTCCTGTTTAGTATTGTATTGGAATCCATTCCAGATAAGATTCCTTTTCCAGCTTACCCTGTAAGAGCCCAAGCAGGATGTGGGGGGGGGATTCGGGCAGTCCTTTATCCCAAAGGAGTTAAGACGAGTAATCAAGATGAAGTTGCTTTTCATTAGTTTGTGGTTTGACTCGGCCACTCCCTTACAAAGAGGACTTCTTCCATTCTATATGTATTTATATGTGTGAATTTATACTCTGTACTGCGAAGTAAGGAAAACATTTTAGTTTTATTTTAATATAAAACTGAATTCAAAAACTATGTATCCTTCCAGGCCATCTCCTGTTTAGTATTGTATTGGAATCCATTCCAGATAAGATTCCTTTTCCAGCTTTCTCTCTCACTACTTGCTAAAATGGATGTGTTCCGATGAAGCGAATATAATAGATTTACAGAACCCATCAATAAGGTATCGGTCTTTCACTGACGGCCATAAATTACAGTCTCACTTTTGGTTAATATAGTTTCAGGTAGGTCTTCTGGTAATTCATTGCTGTATATATTTATTTTCTGGGCATTCAGTATTTGGTTCGGAAAAGGCTAAATATCAATCTTTGTTGGTCAAAGATGGATGCATGCAGAGGTGAAAGTTCGAGAGGTTAGATTTATTCACTCTCATCAATAGCCTGATTTACTCCCTTCAATCTTTGATTTGAATAATTAAAGCTTTCAATCTTTGATTTGAATAATTTAAGATTTTCACTAAATTTAGATAATAAAATGTAGTCACCGTGGCTCAAGCGGTAGCGTCCGCAACTCTGAGGCGTCAGGTCGAGGGTTCGCGCCACGTCTCGGTCTGAGGTTAGCAACAGCATGCACTCAGGGTAACGATTTCATCTGCCAAAACAAGTCCATCGCAAGAAGGCAACCGTCCTTGCCCTTGGTAGAAAAGGGAGTCTGTGACGTAAAACCGGAACTAAATCTGAATAATGATTCAGCTTTGCCATTAATTTTCATCAATAGCTAATTAGTTTTCATGAGATATCTCATTTGAATAATCTATAATTTTATTTTAATATGATTATTAATATTGTTATATTTAACATGTTTTCAAGTCATATATTAGCCTCTCTGCACTACGGTTGTCATTTTGGTTGTCTTTCTTTTGCATTATGGTTGGTCTATTTTCACTTTTTTGTCTTTTAAAGAAGCTTTGAATTATCCATAATAATTTTGTTTTATATGAAATGTTATTTATTTATAGTTCTATTCGATACAAATAATAATAATAATAATAATAATTATAATAATAATAATAATAAGAAGAATAATAATAATAATAATAACAATATTAATAATAATAATAAGAAATGTAAAGAAAAGGTTCAATAACTTCATTAGGCCAAATTTGAAAAGTACTTGGTGATGGAGAGATTCCGTGATATTTGAAAAATCTAGTAATTAGAAATTCCTGGTCTACTTTTCGAATCACAGAGATTATAAGTTGTATTCCATCGTATTGCTACAACATAGAAAAGCAAAGAAATATTATGTAGTAAGTCGGATTTCTCAGAGTTCACACAGTTAACTGTATAAGTGAATTCGTGATATTTTGAAAATCTACGAGATTAGGCTGATTCTAAACTCTATGTCTCAGCAGTCAGGCCTACCAGGGTTTATTTCTGAAGACAAGAGAATAAATGGAACATTTCAAGTCGCCACAGCACGAGAAAGCAAACAGCTATTTATTAAAGATAGACGGAATCCTAAAGGAGTATAGCATGGAATTTTTGAACTTCTGTGATATTTTGGAAATTTAGGCTATTAGACTACGACCGCCTCCTTTTTCAACAATCAGGTCTTCCAGTGTTCATTCCTGGAGAAGAGAGACCATATGCAGCATTGCATTACGTCGCTACATTATGATAGACCAAAGATATTATATTATACCGTTACCTTTCCTATCAATCACATACAGGATCTAAATCAAAGCTCGTCCAGGAATCGTCGTTTTTCTTATCTTAATAAATCTAAAAATATCCCTCAGGTTGCGTTCTAACCTTATTTTTATAAGCATGATCTTATTTTTATATTAACTCCCCATAGTGCACTATGCACTACTATGCAGCCCTCATCAGCTGTATATAAATTCATCATTTTGATCAATAAGGTAAATGTCACAAAATCTTCCAAAAGACTTTAATAAGTCTTCACTGAAGTCTCCAGAATTTAACCTCTTCGTTTCACTCGCACTGTCGCTGACGCACACAATATCAAGGAAGTTAGGGACATGTCAGTGTAGCAGGCCCAAAGAATACAACATTAATTGTATGCTTCATTGAGGGAATAGCTCTTCAGATCTGTTTTTGATAAGGGTTTCAGTGCCATGATGCAGTGCCAAGCAGAATTTTTCATGTTTAAAACACATTAATTCCACTCAGAATAAAAGATGCCTTAGTTAAAGGGGAGTAGTTTTTACACACACACACACACACACACACACACACACACACACACACCACACACACACACACTCTAAAAGTAACTTAAAATAGCACTTCTTGGAGTATAAAGACAAAAATAATACAGTCTAGGCCACTGTGACAGTATGCATTTCCATGGTGTTGTGTTTCTCTTAAAATATTCATGACCATCCTACACTCGCTGGGATGGGGGAGGAAGTCTCTTCTCTTATTCATTTATTCATGTCGTTGTGCCGTTTGTTTGCTTACCTGCCATGTGTGTATGTGCACGCATATGTGATTGCATGTATGTGTATATGTGTAAATCGGAAGGATTGAGAGACTTCAGAATGTGATAATCTGAAGTTGATCATGTCCTACCTACCATGAGGGTGTGTGTGTGTGTGTGTGTGTGTGTGTGTGTGTGTGTGATCTCCCTAATTGAGGTTACCTAGTTCTGCTTATTACAAAGTGCCCCATGCTCTCAGCTTTCCCAATTCCTGGTCGGTTTTGCTCTTTACTCACTAACATTTACCATATCTATCCTTAAAACTGAGTGCATTTGCATTTACTGTTTTCTCACTTAGCGAATTCCAATTATCATCTATTACACTAAAAAATATTTTCTTGAGTCCTGGACAGATGTTATAAATCTGCCAATTATTTACTCTCTCTCTCTCTCTCTCTCTCTCTCTCTCTCTCTCTCTCTCTCTCTCTCTCTCTCTCTCTCTCTCTCTCTCTCTCTCTCTCTATATATATATATATATATATATATATATATATATATATATATATATATATATATATATATATATATATATATGAAATGTATATTAATTCCTAAGAAAGACAAGCCTCAATTAAAATACAATTTCTGCATGATTTCCTCAATAACTTATAAATATGGAAATTACATATATATGAATATTGTAAAGTTGCAACACATCTTTTGTTATGACTTGGCAATATTTCCTCACTGCATATGTATAATAGAAATTATGAGATTTATATGTATAAATTTGCTTGTATAAACAACCGTTAGTTTTATTGTATAAACGAAATGAAATGTAGAGTAAATATATATATATATATATATATATATATATATATATATATATATATATATATATATATATATATATATATATATATATATATCCATCCCTCTAAATGCTTTCAGATTTCCATTATGGGACGCAGTTCATGCGATACCAAGTCATTTACGAGGGCGGGAATTTATGTTTTATATCTTTATGCTAATGTGAAATAAGCTCTATCGGAGACATGTGCGAAGGGACAAGGCTTCAAAAGAAGAGGAATCGGACTGTGGGTGAAAGCTTGTGAATGAGCCGAAGTATAGAGGAAACAATGACATGAAACAGTTTGAGATGGTTTGGACATATGGAAAGACTGCAAAAGGATAAGGTACTCGAAGAATTAGTTATTTGACTGAATCGTGCATTGTGGCAAGGCACTGTATGTAAAAATATGGAATGTAAGCGAGTACTTTATGAATAAATTGTTATATCGAAAAAAATAGTATGGTTTGGACATATGGAAAAAATACATATGGATTAATTACTTCAAGAATGGTGTATCTTGGAGAAACATTCATTGTTGCAAAGCTCCGTATGAAAAACAGTGAAATAGTACATGAACATTTTTAAAATGTGAATAAAACCTAAATGTAATGAAAAACCTTACGCAAAATAGTTTGAGGTGGTTTGGACATGTGGAAATAATACCAGAGAATTGATTGTTTTGTAGCAGTTCTATTGTCATTTGAAATATTAAGTGTATCCATTATTTTCCTTTCAAATGATCATGCGACAAATATTTTAATTTTACAATTCTTGTTTCTCTCTTACTGAAATATTTAAAAAAAAAAATATTTCAAGTTCTTCAGAGCTTAAAC
>JAXCGZ010016159.1:0-5000 GCA_037179515.1 Halocaridina rubra | reverse complement strand
ATATATATATATATATATATATATATATATATATATATATATATATATATATATATATATATATACACACGCATGCATTATTAAGTATATTAGTCTATTTCGGTGCTGAAGATTATAGAATTAAAGCATCCCACTTACACTGTGGGTGACCCATGAAGGGACTTTGGGGAATTTGTGGCAGCCTCTTATCCCTAAGGAGCTAAGAGGAGTGTACGGGGTATATCTAGCATATCGTGAGTGGATTTCGGTCATTGTTTATGTATGTATCCTAATATCCGGATCTATTCAGCATAGTTTGTTAGAACTTGCACGTTATGAAAAAATACTGGTGAAAAGATCCCTGCTCATTTTGAGTGTTAGACTAGGACTAAATTATGAAGAAAGGAGGGCCATTGCACATTTGCAGTGGTGGAGAGAGAGAGAGAGAGAGAGAGAGAGAGAGAGAGAGAGAGAGAGAGAGAGAGAGAGAGAGAGAGAGAGAGAGCTATTTACTTTAGCACCAGCAGTTTGAAGTCCGAGATTAATCAGTCTTAAATACCGAAAATCCAAGTTAGTATCTTCATCACTGGCAAAATATATTCAGTTACAACACCCATAAGTCTATAATGGTGATGTCGATAACCAAGAAATATGAAACTATATCTTCAGAAGTTGTCACAGTGATCATGCGGAACTATTTCACGGATTGTTACCACGTCATCTCAGGGCCTAATCCTACTTTATCTCAAGGACTTCATTACTTCGACTGTTCTTTCAACCTGTCCTTTCCTTATTGTGAATCATTATCTTAATTCTGCCTTGACCTTAAGCTTCTACTTTTTCTTCATCTCAGGGTTTTCTTGGTTTCCGGGCCTGATGAGAGCAATTTAATTCCTGTCCCGGTGTCACACTAGTAAAAATGTATCTTCTAAAATGAGAGGTACCTTCAAATAACTTGAGAGATTAGAGTCTTTAACTGGCACAAATCTTAACTACTGAAAGCAAAAGGCCTCTAATAAACAGGACTTTGCAGATGCCATCGCTCTGGTGTGTGGATGGCCAATTAAAAATATACCTGACATGTTCCCATATGTGAATATTTTAGAATAGGATCATGCTAGAGGAGTTTGTGGGTAATGCATTATAGAGCCCTTGAAGTAATTGCTAAGGTTTTGAAGGAAACCTGAATAGGTATTGCTGTTGAGCCTGTCCCTCAGCCACTTCCCGGAGAAGTAAAATTTCATAAAACATCTAAAATGTCTAATGAGGTGTGAGTTCACTTCAGTACCAAACGGTTATATTGACGTATGTGACCCATGGCCTCAAGCCATTACCACCAAAGACTTGAAACTCTCCACAAAAAAGCGAGAAGGAAAGAAACCTCAGTACTCTGAAGTTATTATTCCAATGAGCAAGGATTTGTTTTGCTTTATTCGTGTGTATTATATACGGTGGAAGCAGGCTAGAATTTTCTATGCATGACTTGCCAAAGTCATGGTAAAGTAGGATCAAGAAGCCACTGATTCTTTAGCACATGATCATTCTATTGAAACTTTTCGTCTTTGTTAAGGTTGGGACTGCTTTGCTTCTGTAGAATGAGGTCTCACAAGATGGTATAAAATGAAAAGTATCTTGAAGAATTAAAGGACGCGGTTTAATCAAACAATTGAAGGCATTTAATGGTCAAAGCTTGGCTGTTTTGTTTCATAGACAAAGAATATGAATAGCATTGCTAGCATCCTTTGCGAACTAGGAAGAGATTTTTCTTCGATTTTATTACATAAGTACTACTACTGCTACTAGTAGTAGTAGTAGTAGTAGGTACCGTATGTTGCAGATATAGCGTTAGAGAAACCAAAAATAGTAAAAAGAATAGTCAGTTCGCACTTGAAAAAGTACATGTAAGTGAGATATTGGACACACACACACAGAGGGAGAGAGAGAGAGAGAGAGAGAGAGAGAGAGAGAGAGAGAGAGAGCTAAAAACAAAGTCTGCAATATGCGAGAACAAGGCCGAATTACCGTTCATTAGAACTTCAGAGCCAGACGTGACCTGTTCTACGCCTTCCTACTTAAGTAAACTTGAGACTTGGTTCATTTTGTTTGACTTCATCATCAGCATAAACACAGCTCTCTTTTTCTTTTCCTAGAGTCGGATAAGCAGACTTTGGAATTAGCATTGTAAATTTCAAATAAGACTCAACAACAGTAGAACATACTTGTGCTATTTTTGTGGTTCTGTTCTTCTTCTTCTTCTATCTTTTTATCCTGCTTTATCCATTGTGTTTAATGTCTGCCATCTTCTATTCTCTCATTCTCTCCTTTTATATTTATCTGATTTTTCGCTCGTCTCTTTCCTTATCCTACTTTTTCTTCTGCTTTCTATCTTTCCATTCTTTTTTTCTCTCTTTTCACATTTAATTTATGTTCTCCTCTCTTCTCTTATTATTTATCTTTTCCTTCTTTCACATTTTCTCTTCATTTTCTCCTCTCACGTTCTCTTTATCTCTCTTTTCCTTCTCCTATCACGTTTTCTGTTCATTGTCTCCTCGCACATGCTCTTTATCCTCTTCGCTTTTCACATTTTTTTATATCTCTTCTCCTTTCGTATTGTCTTTATCTCTTCTTCTTCTTCTACATTTTCTCTTCTCTCTTGCCTTCTCTTTTTGCATTCTCTCTATCTCTTTACCTTCTCTTTTTTTACATTTTCTTCATTACTATATTCATTTCTATATTCCTTCTCTTTTATCTTCATATTCTCTTTATTTCTCTTTTCCTTCTCCTTTCATATTCTCTTTACTCTTCTTCTTCTTCTCTTTTTCACATTTTCTTTAAATTTCACAAAAGAAAAAAAATAGGTCAAGTGTGTAAGCGATTTTCCTTGATAAATTATAGCAAAACTCCGGCACAAAGAAAGTTGTGTAATTATTTCGCTCAACGAAAAGAAAAGAAAACAATATTAAACCTTTAATTATATTCATGGGCTTAATGGATTTGACTTTGCAACTCCAAGCATACTCTCTCTCTCTCTCTCTCTCTCTCTCTCTCTCTCTCTCTCTCTCTCTCTCTCTCTCTCTCTCTCTCTCTCTCTCTCTCTCTCTCTCTCTTTCTTTCTTTAACGCTATTTCCTCCACATTCATCTGTTCTAGTGACTTTGCTTAATCAGGTAAAGTTTATTATTATTATTATTATTATTATTATTATTATTATTATTATTATTATTATTATTATTATTGTTATTATTATTATTATTATTATTATTATTATTATTATTGTTATTATTGTTATTATTATTATTATTATTATTATTATTATTATTATTGTTATTATTATTATTATTATTATTATTATTATTATTATTATTATTATTATTATGATAATTATAGAAATAATATTCTCTCGAGAAGTAGTTAAAACTTCTACTTTGCTTCCCTGGTTGAAATAGTGATCACTATTCTAGTTTTAGCAGCAGCAGCGAATTAATCGTCTTTTGATACTTTTGGGTTATTCACCTTATCTCATCTCTCTCATGAGGGTAAAAGAAAGAAGAGGAAAAAATTTCAGGAGGAAGAGGAAGGAGAATATTACTTCTCTTGGATAATCCCAAAGTTCATCTTTCCTCTTTAATCTCCCTCGTGAAGGTAAAAGAAGAAGAAGAAAAAGATGATGATGATGAAAATGAAGAAAAAGAAGAAGTAGTAGTAGTAGTGGTAGGAGGAGGAGGAGGAGGAGGAGGAGACCAACAAAAACGGCATGATGATGATGAAGATGAAGAAAAAGAAGCAAAAGTAGTAGTAGTAGTAGTAGTAGCAACAGTAGTAAAGTATTAGTAGTAGTAGGAGGAGGAGGAGGAGACCAACAAAAACGGCATAAAGAAGAAGTAAGAGGATGAGTAGAAGAGGAGGAAGAGAAATGGGGATTTTATGAAGAGTTAGTTCATTCCGGAGTGTGTTCCCCCCCGTGGGGGGTAAAAGTTGATTTCAGGAAAGAACTAATAAGTCACAGAAACTTCATAAGAAAATCCTTCACTTGGGAATAGCGAAGGATGAGGTTTGCAGGGTCCTACTGTCTCCCTCGAGAAGCCTCATCCTCCATATAAAAAAAAATCTATTTACCTATCCGTTCGTCTATATACCAAATACCAATTCCCCTCCTGAAGGGATGGCCGAGTCAAATCACACATTCATTTACTCAAAACTATCACATCCATCTTTGTTTTGGCGCACCTCGTTGCCATGCTCCCCCCTTTTATTCTCGCGCGTTCCACAACCACGCACTACTAGAAATTAAAACAGGTTTCTTGCTGGAACTTCCCTACCAGAAACTCCTCGTATATGCCCTGAATCTTTGCTTGAGAAAATAATATTAATGAAAGTAGTAGATTTATGGCAAGGATTCTGAATGAAACGTATTCTAAATAGCAAAAAAAAAAAAAAACCTGGAGCAAAGATATATGCCCACCTGTTTTTTATAAAAACTTTCCATATTTAGTGCTATCTTTTATATACATTGTTTTTTTTTATTATATCTAAAGGAAAACAAAATCAACAGTGAATGTTATTTTTTAGTTTAAGTCGTTCCAAAGCACCTTAACAATTATAAAAAATTAGAAAAAAACAAAATTATTTTTATTAGATATTTTGAAAAATTTACAAATTTCATTTTTGATCTTTTATTTACGTCGTTGTACGAAGACTTAGCATGTTATTAGTATGCTGTTGTTTTTTTCATAGTAATTGGATTGCATTAAGTGAAATGGCTTTGAACATCATTATAGATGATAGCAATTAACTCTCTCTCTCTCTCTCTCTCTCTCTCTCTCTCTCTCTCTCTCTCTCTCTCTCTCTCTCTCTCTCTCTCTCTCTCTCTCTCTCTCTCTTTCTCTCTCTCTCTCTCTCTCTCTCTTTCTCTCTCTCTCTCTCTCTCTCTCTCTCTATCTATCTATCTATATATCTATTTATTTCTCTCTCTCTCTCGTTAGTTTCTCTGTTCGAGAAACTAACGACAAATTTTGCGTAATG
>JAXCGZ010016158.1:10000-28660 GCA_037179515.1 Halocaridina rubra | reverse complement strand
AGATCTACTTCGAAGGTACGTGCGAGGGCCGTAAAGGAAGAGAAACGCTGTGACGTTGCAGGTCTCCTGCGTGGTGGTCTTAGTCAAGATCGGCCGAGGGCGGGACGAGGAAGCCGGGCTGGAAGGATTCGCGGGATGGGGCCCAGTCCTTGTCCTTTTTGCTTTGCCTAACCGAGTAACGGAGATATGGCAACAAACCTGGGCCTGCAGCGAGGACGGCGGGGGAGTGAAGGCGAAAGAATCCCCGAGGGAAACCGGGGAATCGCACCTAGCAAGAATTCATGAGCAAGGGACAGAGAAAACGAAAGTCGTCCTAGCCAGAGAAATTAAAAGTCGTCCTAGACAGAGAAATTAAAAGTCGTCCTAGACAGAGAAAACGAAAGTCGTCCTAGACAGAGAAAACGAAAGTCGTCCTAGACAGAGAAAACGAAAGTCGTCCTAGACAGAGAAAACGAAAGTCGTCCTAAGACAGGGAGGACAGTCCTAAAAGAATAGAAGTTTTAAACTACTTTAAAAACCCAGGTAATCTTGATGAAATCCCAGAAACAAGGAGATCCCCATACATGTCATAACTGTAGTAAAAAGAGAGGAAAAGAAACACAGAGGAAGTAAAAGTCGTCCTAGACAGAGAAAACGGAAGTCGTCCTAGACAGAGAAAACGAAAGTCGTCCTAGACAGAGAGAACGAAAGTCGTCCTAGCCAGAGAAATTAAAAGTCGTCCTATCCATTGGTCTCTGAATAGTAATATAATATGAAAGTAAAACATGTTTTGTTTCAGGAGTAGTTTTTAAGGCTTAATTTTAAGACAAATCAATGCCCCTAATAATGATAGGAATAGAATTTATGAAGGTAAGGTCTCTTATAGAAATTACTGTTGATGTTATAGTCTATTGCATTTTACATGTTTATACATGCTAATACTCTACTTAATTGTTTGCTAATGTTCTAAATGAGTCATAATCCTACTGTAATTAACTCAATTTTGTCTTTTAAAGAAACGAGAGAAGTAGATGAATTAATGTTTTGATTTAAACTGACTTTTTGATCTTAATTAATGTTTGATATTAGTTTCACACTGGAATTATGTTGTTTAAACATAAGAATATGTTTGTATTTCAGATTCCCAACAAGGAAATAGACCCTGCATGCTCTAGTTGTCTGTAAAAGTACTCTATATATGTTATGTTTGTGTAATTTGTATAGGAATTCTTAGAAAATAGCTTAAATAATTCGGCCCCATTTCTATTGTAAACTAATGTTAGCTAGGATATGTCCAAGAGCTCCCGGAAAACTAGTCCATGCTTCGACTGAAATAAGAGATATTTCAGTTTTGGTTGGGAGGGATGTCGTATGACTTCTGTCATGCTGAAGCCAGCCCGCCATGCTGAAGCCAGAATCTGAAACTTGTAACAGCTCTTGAGGGGTAACGGTTAGTCGAGGCCACGGATATTCTATTACATGCCCTCACTTTTATTGAGTTTGTGTGCCGCCCATGTGTTCCCTTGGGACCACCAAGAGTTGTGGCTAGGCACCTGGAACTAACCGCTGGCGCCATGCACCCCCCCCCCAAGAGGCCTACAGGATAAGGGACCCTCGGTCCTCGAAAACACCACAAGTCGTGAAGAGAAACATGTGAGGCTAGGGTGAAATAGAATACTCTCCCCAATTGTTTTCTGCGGTGCGGCCGGTGTTTGTAGAGGGCATCAAGGAGATATGTGACTGGACCCCTGAGGCTTGGCATCCGACATGGAGTACCCGAGGAGGGTGGGAAAGCCCAAGAAGTTAGCCCTTTCCTAAACCGCACGAAACATAAACTTATGTTTCGTACGCAGGTACACGCCCAGGAGAGCTGCCCAATAACTCCTCCTCGGAAGTAGGCGGGATTCCACTTTGAACCCGGCGCTGATTAGCTGGACTAGATCTGACTGATTTCATTGGAGAATTGGATGTTAAGCCACGCCCTGCCCCTGGGGGTATTTAAAGAGCCACCCAGGGCCGAGACAGTTAGTTAGAACTTTGCCAGGGGCACGAATAGATCATAGATTGTGATAGTCATAGGGTGGGGGCATTGGGGCATTGAGGCGTCGGATGTGTTGTACTCTAGAATAAATATAAGTAAAGGAACTACTGCTTGTCCATTCTTACCTTGTACCCATCAGGTACTAATATTTATAACCACGCTACCATAATTAGCAGTTTATATACGTAGGAGGAAAAGCCCTACGTCAGTGGTGTCATTAGATGGGATAAACAGAACCAATACGTCAGTGGTGACGCTCGGTGAGATAATAATAAAAAGCACTATGACAGTGGTGACAAGCGGTGAGATCACTCAGTCATCTTACAAAGTGTGAGTTCAAGTGGAAGTCCAAAACTCATACAACAGCCCTCCGGGAGGAGGGCAAGCCCCCGGCGCCCTCCCGGAGGAGGGCAAGCCCCCCGGCGCCCTCCGGGAGGAGGGCAAGCCCCCCGGCGCCCTCCGGGAGGAGGGCAAGCCCCCCGGCGCCCTCCGGGAGGAGGGCAAGCCCCCCGGCGCCCTCCGGGAGGAGGGCAAGCCCCCCGGCGCCCTCCGGGAAGAGGGCAAGCCCCCCGGCGTCCTCCGGGAGGAGGGCAAGCCCCCCGGCGCCCTCCGGGAGGAGGGCAGGCCCCCCGGCGCCCTCCGGGAGCAGGGCAAGCCCCCCGGCGCCCTCCGAGAGGAGGGCAGGCCCCCCGGCGCCCTCCGGGAGGAGGGCAGGCCCCCCGGCGCCCTCCGGGAGGAGGGCAGGCCCCTCGGACACCCTCCGGGAGGAGGGCAATCCCCCCGGTGCCCTCCGGGAGGAGGGCAAGCCCCCCGGCGCCCTCCGGGAGGTGGGCAAGCCCCCCGGTGCCCTCCGGGAGGAGGGCAAGCCCCCCGGCGCCCTCCGGGAGGAGGGCAAGCCCCCCGGCGCCCTCCGGGAGGAGGGCAAGCCCCCCGGCGCCCTCCGGGAGGAGGGCAAGCCCCCCGGCGCCCTCCGGGAGGAGGGCAAGCCCCCCGGCGCCCTCCGGGAGGAGGGCAAGCCCCCCGGCGCCCTCCGGGAGGAGGGCAAGCCCCCCGGCGCCCTCCGGGAGGAGGGCAAGCCCCCCGGCGCCCTCCGGGAGGAGGGCAAGCCCCCCGGCGCCCTCCGGGAGGAGGGCAAGCCCCCCGGCGCCCTCCGGGAGAAGGGAAAGCCCCCCGGCGCCCTCCGGGTGGAGGGCAAGCCCCCCGGCGCCCTCCGGGAGGAGGGCAAGCCCCCCGGCGCCCTCCGGGAGGAGGGAAAGCCCCCGGCGCCCTCCGGGAGGAGGGCAAGCCCCCGGCGCCCTCCCGGAGGAGGGCAAGCCCCCCGGCGCCCTCCCGGAGGAGGGCAAGCCCCCCGGCGCCCTCCGGGAGGAGGGCAAGCCCCCCGGCGCCCTCCGGGAGGAGGGCAAGCCCCCCGGCGCCCTCCGGGAGGAGGGCAAGCCCCCCGGCGCCCTCCGGGAGGAGGGCAAGCCCCCCGGCGCCCTCCGGGAGGAGGGCAAGCCCCCCGGCGCCCTTCGGGAGGAGGGCAAGCCCCCCGGCGCCCTCCGGGAGGAGGGCAAGCCCCCCGGCGCCCTCCGGAAGGAGGGCAAGCCCCCCGGCGCCGTCCGGGAGGAGGGCAAGCCCCCCGGCGCCCTCCGGGAGGAGGGCAAGCTCCCCGGCGTCCTCCGGGAGGAGGGCAAGCCCCCCGGCGCCCTCCGGGAGGAGGGCAGGCCCCCCGGCGCCCTCCGGGAGCAGGGCAAGCCCCCCGGCGCCCTCCGAGAGGAGGGCAGGCCCCCCGGCGCCCTCCGGGAGGAGGGCAGGCCCCCCGGCGCCCTCCGGGAGGAGGGCAGGCCCCTCGGACACCCTCCGGGAGGAGGGCAATCCCCCGGTGCCCTCCGGGAGGAGGGCAAGCCCCCCGGCGCCCTCCGGGAGGTGGGCAAGCCCCCCGGTGCCCTCCGGGAGGAGGGCAAGCCCACCGGCGCCCTCCGGGAGGAGGGCAAGCCCCCCGGCGCCCTCCGGGAGGAGGGCAAGCCCTCCGGCGCCCTCCGGGAGGAGGGCAAGCCCCCCGGCGCCCTCCGGGAGAAGGGCAAGCCCCCCGGCGCCCTCCGGGAGGAGGGCAAGCCCCCGGTGCCCTCCGGGAGGAGGGCAAGCCCCCCGGCGCCCTCCGGGAGAAGGGCAAGCCCCCCGGCGCCCTCCGGGAGGAGGGCAAGCCCCCGGTGCCCTCCGGGAGGAGGGCAAGCCTCCCGGCGCCCTCCGGGAGGAGGGCAAGCCCCCCGGCGCCCTCCGGGAGGAGGGCAAGCCCCCCGGCGCCCTCCGGGAGGAGGGCAAGCCCCCCGGCGCCCTCCGGGAGGAGGGCAAGCCCCCCGGCGCCCTCCGGGAGGAGGGCAAGCCCCCCGGCGCCCTCCGGGAGGAGGGCAAGCCCCCCGGCGCCCTCCGGGAGGAGGGCAAGCCCCCCGGCGCCCTCCGGGAGGAGGGCAAGCCCCCCGGCGCCCTCCGGGAGGAGGGCAAGCCCCCCGGCGCCCTCCGGGAGGAGGGCAAGCCCCCCGGCGCCCTCCGGGAGGAGGGCAAGCCCCCCGGCGCCCTCCGGGAGGAGGGCAAGCCCCCCGGCGCCCTCCGGGAGGAGGGCAAGCCCCCCGGCGCCCTCCGGGAGGAGGGCAAGCCCCCCGGCGCCCTCCGGGAGGAGGGCAAGCCCCCCGGCGCCCTCCGGGAGGAGGGCAAGCCCCCCGGCGCCCTCCGGGAGGAGGGCAAGCCCCCCGGCGCCCTCCGGGAGGAGGGCAAGCCCCCCGGCGCCCTCCGGGAGGAGGGCAAGCCCCCCGGCGCCCTCCGGGAGGAGGGCAAGCCCCCCGGCGCCCTCCGGGAGGAGGGCAAGCCCCCCGGCGCCCTCCGGGAGGAGGGCAAGCCCCCCGGCGCCCTCCGGGAGGAGGGCAAGCCCCCCGGCGCCCTCCGGGAGGAGGGCAAGCCCCCCGGCGCCCTCCGGGAGGAGGGCAAGCCCCCCGGCGCCCTCCGGGAGGAGGGCAAGCCCCCCGGCGCCCTCCGGGAGGAGGGCAAGCCCCCCGGCGCCCTCCGGGAGGAGGGCAAGCCCCCCGGCGCCCTCCGGGAGGAGGGCAAGCCCCCCGGCGCCCTCCGGGAGGAGGGCAAGCCCCCCGGCGCCCTCCGGGAGGAGGGCAAGCCCCCCGGCGCCCTCCGGGAGGAGGGCAAGCCCCCCGGCGCCCTCCGGGAGGAGGGCAAGCCCCCCGGCGCCCTCCGGGAGGAGGGCAAGCCCCCCGGCGCCCTCCGGGAGGAGGGCAAGCCCCCCGGCGCCCTCCGGGAGGAGGGCAAGCCCCCCGGCGCCCTCCGGGAGGAGGGCAAGCCCCCCGGCGCCCTCCGGGAGGAGGGCAAGCCCCCCGGCGCCCTCCGGGAGGAGGGCAAGCCCCCCGGCGCCCTCCGGGAGGAGGGCAAGCCCCCCGGCGCCCTCCGGAAGGAGGGCAAGCCCCCCGGCGCCGTCCGGGAGGAGGGCAAGCCCCCCGGCGCCCTCCGGGAGGAGGGCAAGCCCCCCGGCGTCCTCCGGGAGGAGGGCAAGCCCCCCGGCGCCCTCCGGGAGGAGGGCAGGCCCCCCGGCGCCCTCCGGGAGCAGGGCAAGCCCCCCGGCGCCCTCCGAGAGGAGGGCAGGCCCCCCGGCGCCCTCCGGGAGGAGGGCAGGCCCCCCGGCGCCCTCCGGGAGGAGGGCAGGCCCCTCGGACACCCTCCGGGAGGAGGGCAATCCCCCCGGTGCCCTCCGGGAGGAGGGCAGGCCCCCCGGCGCCCTCCGGGAGGAGGGCAGGCCCCCCGGCGCCCTCCGGGAGGTGGGCAAGCCCCCCGGTGCCCTCCGGGAGGAGGGCAAGCCCCCCGGCGCCCTCCGGGAGGAGGGCAAGCCCCCCGGCGCCCTCCGGGAGGAGGGCAAGCCCTCCGGCGCCCTCCGGGAGGAGGGCAAGCCCCCCGGCGCCCTCCGGGAGAAGGGCAAGCCCCCCGGCGCCCTCCGGGAGGAGGGCAAGCCCCCCGGTGCCCTCCGGGAGGAGGGCAAGCCCCCCGGCGCCCTCCGGGAGGAGGGCAAGCCTCCCGCCGCCTTCCGGGAGGAAGGCAAGCCCCCCGGCGCCCTCCGGGAGGAGGGCAAGCACCCCGGCGCCCTCCGGGAGGAGGGCAAGCCCCCTGGTGCCCTACGGGAGGAGGGCAAGCCCCCCGGCGCCCTCCGGGAGGAGGGCAAGCCCCCCGGCGCCCTCCGGGAGGAGGGCAAGCCCCCCGGCGCCCTCCGGGAGGAGGGCAAGCCCCCCAGCGCCCTCCGGGAGGAGGGCAAGCCCCCGGCGCCCTCCGGGAGGAGGGCAAGCCCCCCGGCGCCCTCCGGGAGGAGGGCAAGCCCCCCGGCGCCCTCCCGGAGGAGAGCAAGCCCCCCGGCGCCCTCCGGGAGGAGGGCAAGCCCCCCGGCGCCCTCCGGGAGGAGGGCAAGCCCCCCGGCGCCCTCCGGAAGGAGGGCAAGCCCCCCGGCGCCGTCCGGGAGGAGAGCAAGCCCCCCGGCGCCCTCCGGGAGGAGGGCAAGCCCCCGGCGCCCTCCGTGAGGAGGGCAAGCCCCCCGGCGCCCTCCGGGAGGAGGGCAAGCCCCCCGGCGCCCTCCGGGAGGAGGGCAAGCCCCCCGGCGCCCTCCGGGAGGAGGGCAAGCCCCCCGGCGCCCTCCGGGAGGAGGGCAAGCCCCCCGGCGCCCTCCGGGAGGAGGGCAAGCCCCCCGGCGCCCTCCGGGAGGAGGGCAAGCCCCCGGCGCCCTCCGGGAGGAGGGCAAGCCCCCCGGCGCCCTCCGGGAGGAGGGCAAGTCCCCCGGCGCCCTCCGGGAGGAGGGCAAACCCCCCGGCGCCCTCCGGGAGGAGGGCAAGCCCCCGGCGACCTCCGGGAGGAGGGCAAGCCCCCCGGCGCCCTCCCGGAGGAGGGCAAGCCCCCGGCGCCCTCCGGGAGGAGGGCAAGCCCCCCGGCGCCCTCCGGGAGCAGGGCAAGCCACCCGGCGCCCTCCGAGAGGAGGGCAGGCCCCCCGACGACCTCCGGGAGGAGGGCAGGCCCCCCGGCGCCCTCCGGGAAGAGTGCAAGCCCCCCGGCCACCCTCCGTGAGGAGGGCAATCCCCCCGGTGCCCTCCGGGAGGAGGGCAAGCCCCCCGGCGCCCTCCGGGAGGAGGGCAAGCCCCCCGGCGCCCTCCGGGAGGAGGGCAAGCCCCCCGGCGCCCTCCGGGAGGAGGGCAAGCCCCCCGGCGCCCTCCGGGAGGAGGGCAAGCCCCCCGGCGCCCTTCGGGAGGAGGGCAAGCCCCCCGGCGCCCTCCGGGAGGAGGGCAAGCCCCCCGGCGCCCTCCGGAAGGAGGGCAAGCCCCCCGGCGCCGTCCGGGAGGAGGGCAAGCCCCCCGGCGCCCTCCGGGAGGAGGGCAAGCTCCCCGGCGTCCTCCGGGAGGAGGGCAAGCCCCCCGGCGCCCTCCGGGAGGAGGGCAGGCCCCCCGGCGCCCTCCGGGAGCAGGGCAAGCCCCCCGGCGCCCTCCGAGAGGAGGGCAGGCCCCCCGGCGCCCTCCGGGAGGAGGGCAGGCCCCCCGGCGCCCTCCGGGAGGAGGGCAGGCCCCTCGGACACCCTCCGGGAGGAGGGCAATCCCCCCGGTGCCCTCCGGGAGGAGGGCAAGCCCCCCGGCGCCCTCCGGGAGGTGGGCAAGCCCCCCGGTGCCCTCCGGGAGGAGGGCAAGCCCACCGGCGCCCTCCGGGAGGAGGGCAAGCCCCCCGGCGCCCTCCGGGAGGAGGGCAAGCCCCCCGGCGCCCTCCGGGAGGAGGGCAAGCCCCCCGGCGCCCTCCGGGAGAAGGGCAAGCCCCCCGGCGCCCTCCGGGAGGAGGGCAAGCCCCCCGGCGCCCTCCGGGAGGAGGGCAAGCCCCCCGGCGCCCTCCGGGAGGAGGGCAAGCCTCCCGGCGCCCTCCGGGAGGAAGGCAAGCCCCCCGGCGCCCTCCGGGAGGAGGGCAAGCACCCCGGCGCCCTCCGGGAGGAGGGCAAGCCCCCTGGTGCCCTACGGGAGGAGGGCAAGCCCCCCGGCGCCCTCCGGGAGGAGGGCAAGCCCCCCGGCGCCCTCCGGGAGGAGGGCAAGCCCCCCGGCGCCCTCCGGGAGGAGGGCAAGCCCCCGGCGCCCTCCGGGAGGAGGGCAAGCCCCCCGGCGCCCTCCGCGAGGAGGGCAAGCCCCCTGGCGCCCTCCCGGAAGAGGGCAAGCCCCCCGGCGCCCTCCGGGAGGAGGGCAAGCCACCCGGCGCCGTCCGGGAGGAGGGCAAGCCCCCCGGCGCCCTCCGGGAGGAGGGCAAGCCCCCGGCGCCCTCCGGGAGGAGGGCAAGCCCCCCGGCGCCCTCCGGGAGGAGGGCAAGTCCCCCGGCACCCTGCGGGAGGAGGGCAAACCCCCCGGCGCCCTCCGGGAGGAGGGCAAGCCCCCGGCGCCCTCCGGGAGGAGGGCAAGCCCCCCGGCGCCCTCCGGGAGGAGGGCAAGACCCCCGGCGCCCTTTGGGAGGAGGGCAAGCCCCCCGGCGCCCTCCGGGAGGAGGGCAAGCCCCCCGGCGCCCTCCGGGAGGAGGGCAAGCCCCCCGGCGCCTTCCGGGAGGAGGGCAAGCCCCCGGTGCCCTCCGGGAGGAGGGCAAGCCCCCCGGCGCCCTCCGGGAGGAGGGCAAGCCCCCCGGCGCCCTCCGGGAGGAGGGCAAGCCCCCCGGCGCCCTCCGGGAGGAGGGTAAGCCCCCCGGCGCCCTCCGGGAGGAGGGCAAGCCCCCCGGCGCCTTCCGGGAGGAGGGCAAGCCCCCGGCGCCCTCCGGGAGGAGGGCAAGCCCCCCGGCGCCTTCCGGGAGGAGGGCAAGCCCCCCGGCGCCCTCCGGGAGGAGGGCAAGCCCCCCGGCGCCCTCCGGGAGGAGGGTAAGGCCCCCGGCGCCTTCCGGGAGGAGGGCAAGCCCCCCGGTGCCCTCCGGGAGGAGGGCAAGCCCCCCGGCGCCCTCCGGGAGGAGGGCAAGCCCTTCGGCGCCCTCCGGGAGGAGGGCAAGCCCCCCGGCGCCCTCCAGGAGGAGGGTAAGCCCCCCGGCGCCCTCCGGGAGGAGGGCAAGCCCCCCGGCGCCTTCCGGGAGGAGGGCAAGCCCCCCGGCGCCCTCCGGGAGGAGGGCAAGCCCCCCGGCGCCTTCCGGGAGGAGGGCAAGCCCCCCGGCGCCCACCGGGAGGAGGGCAAGCCCCCCGGCGCCCTCCGGGAGGAGGGCAAGCCCCCCGGCGCCCTCCGGGAGGAGGGCAAGCCCCCCGGCGCCCTCCGGGAGGAGGGCAAGCCCCCCGGCGCCCTCCGGGAGGAGGGCAAGCCCCCCGGCGCCCTCCGGGAGGAGGGCAAGCCCCTCGGCGCTTTCCGGGAGGAGGGCAAGCCCCCTGGCGCCTTCCGGGAGGAGGGCAAGCCCCCCGGCGCCCTCCGGGAGGAGGGCAAGCCCCCCGGCGCCTTCCGTGAGGAGGGCAAGCCCCCCGGCGCCCTCCGGGAGGAGGGCAAGCCCCCCGGCGCCCTCCGGGAGGAGGGTAAGCCCCCCGGCGCCTTCCGGGAGGAGGGCAAGCCCCCCGGTGCCCTCCGGGAGGAGGGCAAGCCCCCCGGCGCCTCCGGGAGGAGGGCAAGCCCCCCGGCGCCCTCCGGGAGGAGGGCAAGCCCCCCGGCGCCCTCCGGGAGGAGGGCAAGCCCCCCGGCGCCTTCCGGGAGGAGGGCAAGCCCCCCGGCGCCCTCAGGGAGGAGGGCAAGCCCCCCGGCGCCCTCCGGGAGGAGGGCAAGCCCCCCGGCGCCCTCCGGGAGGAGGGCAAGCCCCCCGGCGCCCTCCGGGAGGAGGGCAAGCCCCCCGGCGCCTTCCGGGAGGAGGGCAAGCCCCCCGGTGCCCTCCGGGAGGAGGGCAAGCCCCCCGGCGCCTCCGGGAGGAGGGCAAGCCCCCCGGCGCCCTCCGGGAGGAGGGCAAGCCCCCCGGCGCCCTCCGGGAGGAGGGCAAGCCCCCGGCGCCCTCCGGGAGGAGGGCAAGCCCCCCGGCGCCCTCCGCGAGGAGGGCAAGCCCCCTGGCGCCCTCCCGGAAGAGGGCAAGCCCCCCGGCGCCCTCCGGGAGGAGGGCAAGCCACCCGGCGCCGTCCGGGAGGAGGGCAAGCCCCCCGGCGCCCTCCGGGAGGAGGGCAAGCCCCCGGCGCCCTCCGGGAGGAGGGCAAGCCCCCCGGCGCCCTCCGGGAGGAGGGCAAGTCCCCCGGCGCCCTGCGGGAGGAGGGCAAACCCCCCGGCGCCCTCCGGGAGGAGGGCAAGCCCCCGGCGCCCTCCGGGAGGAGGGCAAGCCCCCCGGTGCCCCCCGGGAGGAGGGCAAGCCCCCCGGCGCCCCCCAGGAGGAGGGCAAGCCCACCGGCACCCTCCGGGAGGAGGGCAAGCCCCCCGGCGCCCTCCGGGAGGAGGGCAAGCCCCCCGGCGCCCTCCGGGAGGAGGGCAAGCCCCCCGGCGCCCTCCGGGAGGAGGGCAAGCCCCCCGGCGCCTTCCGGGAGGAGGGCAAGCCCCCCGGCGCCCTCCGGGAGGAGGGCAAGCCCCCCGGTGCCCCCCGGGAGGAGGGCAAGCCCCCCGGCGCCCCCCAGGAGGAGGGCAAGCCCACCGGCACCCTCCGGGAGGAGGGCAAGCCCCCCGGCTCCCTTTGGGAGGAGTACAATCCTCCCGGCGCCCTTTTGAGGAGGGCAAGCCCCCCGGCGCCCTTTGGGAGGAGGGCAAGCCCCCCGGCGCCCTTTTGAGGAGGGCAAGCCCCCCGGCGCCCTCCGGGAGGAGGGCAAGCCCCCCGGCGCCCTCCGGGAGGAGGGCAAGACCCCCGGCGCCCTTTGGGAGGAGGGCAAGCCCCCCGGCGCCCTCCGGGAGGAGGGCAAGCCCCCCGGCGCCCTCCGGGAGGAGGGCAAGCCCCCCGGCGCCTTCCGGGAGGAGGGCAAGCCCCCGGTGCCCTCCGGGAGGAGGGCAAGCCCCCCGGCGCCCTCCGGGAGGAGGGCAAGCCCCCCGGCGCCCTCCGGGAGGAGGGCAAGCCCCCCGGCGCCCTCCGGGAGGAGGGTAAGCCCCCCGGCGCCCTCCGGGAGGAGGGCAAGCCCCCCGGCGCCTTCCGGGAGGAGGGCAAGCCCCCGGCGCCCTCCGGGAGGAGGGCAAGCCCCCCGGCGCCTTCCGGGAGGAGGGCAAGCCCCCCGGCGCCCTCCGGGAGGAGGGCAAGCCCCCCGGCGCCCTCCGGGAGGAGGGTAAGGCCCCCGGCGCCTTCCGGGAGGAGGGCAAGCCCCCCGGTGCCCTCCGGGAGGAGGGCAAGCCCCCCGGCGCCCTCCGGGAGGAGGGCAAGCCCCCCGGCGCCCTCCGGGAGGAGGGCAAGCCCCCCGGCGCCCTCCAGGAGGAGGGTAAGCCCCCCGGCGCCCTCCGGGAGGAGGGCAAGCCCCCCGGCGCCTTCCGGGAGGAGGGCAAGCCCCCCGGCGCCCTCCGGGAGGAGGGCAAGCCCCCCGGCGCCTTCCGGGAGGAGGGCAAGCCCCCCGGCGCCCACCGGGAGGAGGGCAAGCCCCCCGGCGCCCTCCGGGAGGAGGGCAAGCCCCCCGGCGCCCTCCGGGAGGAGGGCAAGCCCCCCGGCGCCCTCCGGGAGGAGGGCAAGCCCCCCGGCGCCCTCCGGGAGGAGGGCAAGCCCCCCGGCGCCCTCCGGGAGGAGGGCAAGCCCCTCGGCGCCCTCCGGGAGGAGGGCAAGCCCCCTGGCGCCTTCCGGGAGGAGGGCAAGCCCCCCGGCGCCCTCCGGGAGGAGGGCAAGCCCCCCGGCGCCTTCCGTGAGGAGGGCAAGCCCCCCGGCGCCCTCCGGGAGGAGGGCAAGCCCCCCGGCGCCCTCCGGGAGGAGGGTAAGCCCCCCGGCGCCTTCCGGGAGGAGGGCAAGCCCCCCGGTGCCCTCCGGGAGGAGGGCAAGCCCCCCGGCGCCTCCGGGAGGAGGGCAAGCCCCCCGGCGCCCTCCGGGAGGAGGGCAAGCCCCCCGGCGCCCTCCGGGAGGAGGGCAAGCCCCCCGGCGCCTTCCGGGAGGAGGGCAAGCCCCCCGGCGCCCTCAGGGAGGAGGGCAAGCCCCCCGGCGCCCTCCGGGAGGAGGGCAAGCCCCCCGGCGCCCTCCGGGAGGAGGGCAAGCCCCCCGGCGCCCTCCGGGAGGAGGGCAAGCCCCCCGGCGCCCTTCGGGAGGAGGGCAAGCCCCCCGGCGCCCTCCGGGAGGAGGGCAAGCCCCCCGGCGCCCTCCGGAAGGAGGGCAAGCCCCCCGGCGCCGTCCGGGAGGAGGGCAAGCCCCCCGGCGCCCTCCGGGAGGAGGGCAAGCTCCCCGGCGTCCTCCGGGAGGAGGGCAAGCCCCCCGGCGCCCTCCGGGAGGAGGGCAGGCCCCCCGGCGCCCTCCGGGAGCAGGGCAAGCCCCCCGGCGCCCTCCGAGAGGAGGGCAGGCCCCCCGGCGCCCTCCGGGAGGAGGGCAGGCCCCCCGGCGCCCTCCGGGAGGAGGGCAGGCCCCTCGGACACCCTCCGGGAGGAGGGCAATCCCCCCGGTGCCCTCCGGGAGGAGGGCAAGCCCCCCGGCGCCCTCCGGGAGGTGGGCAAGCCCCCCGGTGCCCTCCGGGAGGAGGGCAAGCCCACCGGCGCCCTCCGGGAGGAGGGCAAGCCCCCCGGCGCCCTCCGGGAGGAGGGCAAGCCCTCCGGCGCCCTCCGGGAGGAGGGCAAGCCCCCCGGCGCCCTCCGGGAGAAGGGCAAGCCCCCCGGCGCCCTCCGGGAGGAGGGCAAGCCCCCCGGTGCCCTCCGGGAGGAGGGCAAGCCCCCCGGCGCCCTCCGGGAGGAGGGCAAGCCTCCCGCCGCCCTCCGGGAGGAAGGCAAGCCCCCCGGCGCCCTCCGGGAGGAGGGCAAGCACCCCGGCGCCCTCCGGGAGGAGGGCAAGCCCCCTGGTGCCCTACGGGAGGAGGGCAAGCCCCCCGGCGCCCTCCCGGAGGAGGGCAAGCCCCCGGCGCCCTCCGGGAGGAGGGCAAGCCCCCCGGCGCCCTCCGGGAGCAGGGCAAGCCACCCGGCGCCCTCCGAGAGGAGGGCAGGCCCCCCGACGACCTCCGGGAGGAGGGCAGGCCCCCCGGCGCCCTCCGGGAAGAGTGCAAGCCCCCCGGCCACCCTCCGTGAGGAGGGCAATCCCCCCGGTGCCCTCCGGGAGGAGGGCAAGCCCCCCGGCGCCCTCCGGGAGGAGGGCAAGCCCCCCGGCGCCCTCCGGGAGGAGGGCAAGCCCCCCGGCGCCCTCCGGGAGGAGGGCAAGCCCCCCGGCGCCCTCCGGGAGGAGGGCAAGCCCCCCGGCGCCCTTCGGGAGGAGGGCAAGCCCCCCGGCGCCCTCCGGGAGGAGGGCAAGCCCCCCGGCGCCCTCCGGGAGGAGGGCAAGCCCCCCGGCGCCCTCCGGGAGGAGGGCAAGCCCCCCGGCGCCCTCCGGGAGGAGGGCAAGCCCCCCGGCGCCCTCCGGGAGGAGGGCAAGCCCCCCGGCGCCCTCCGGGAGGAGGGCAAGCCCCCCGGCGCCCTCCGGGAGGAGGGCAAGCCCCCCGGCGCTCTCCGGGAGGAGGGCAAGCTACCCGGCGCCCTCCGGGAGGAGGGCAAGCCCCCCGGCGCCCTCCGGGAGGAGGGCAAGCCCCCCGGCGCCCTCCGGGAGGAGGGCAAGCCCCCCGGCGCCCTCCGGGAGGAGGGCAAGACCCCCGGCGCCCTCCGGGAGGAGGGCAAGCCCCGCGGCGCCCCACAGGAGGAGGGCAAGTAACCCGGCGCCCCCCGGGAGGAGGGCAAGCAACCCGGCGCCCCCCGGGAGGAGGGCAAGCCCCCCGGCGCCCCCCGGGAGGTGGGCAAGCCCCCCGGCGCCCCCCGGGAGGAGGGCAAGCCCCCCGGCGCACCCCGGGAGGAGGGCAAGCCCCCCGGCGCCCCCCGGGAGGAGGGCAAGCCCCCCGGCGCCCCCCTGGAGGAGGGCAAGCCCCCCGGTGCCCCCCGGGAGGAGGGCAAGCCCCCCGGCGCCCCCCAGGAGGAGGGCAAGCCCACCGGCACCCTCCGGGAGGAGGGCAAGCCCCCCGGCGCCCTCCGGGAGGAGGGCAAGCCCCCCGGCGCCCTCCGGGAGGAGGGCAAGCCCCCCGGCGCCCTCCGGGAGGAGGGCAAGCCTCCCGGCGCCCTCCGGGAGGAGGGCAAGCCCCCCGGCGCCTTCCGAGAGGAGGGCAAGCCCCCCGGCGCCCTCCGGGAGGAGGGCAAGCCCCCCGGCGCCTTCCGGGAGGAGGGCAAGCCCCCCGGCGCCCTCCGGGAGGAGGGCAAGCCCCCCGGTGCCCCCCGGGAGGAGGGCAAGCCCCCCGGCGCCCCCCAGGAGGAGGGCAAGCCCACCGGCACCCTCCGGGAGGAGGGCAAGCCCCCCGGCGCCCTCCGGGAGGAGGGCAAGCCCCCCGGCGCCCTCCGGGAGGAGGGCAAGCCCCCCGGCGCCCTCCGGGAGGAGGGCAAGCCCCCCGGCGCCTTCCGGGAGGAGGGCAAGCCCCCCGGCGCCCTCCGGGAGGAGGGCAAGCCCCCCGGTGCCCCCCGGGAGGAGGGCAAGCCCCCCGGCGCCCCCCAGGAGGAGGGCAAGCCCACCGGCACCCTCCGGGAGGAGGGCAAGCCCCCCGGCTCCCTTTGGGAGGAGTACAATCCTCCCGGCGCCCTTTTGAGGAGGGCAAGCCCCCCGGCGCCCTTTGGGAGGAGGGCAAGCCCCCCGGCGCCCTTTTGAGGAGGGCAAGCCCCCCGGCGCCCTCCGGGAGGAGGGCAAGCCCCCCGGCGCCCTCCGGGAGGAGGGCAAGACCCCCGGCGCCCTTTGGGAGGAGGGCAAGCCCCCCGGCGCCCTCCGGGAGGAGGGCAAGCCCCCCGGCGCCCTCCGGGAGGAGGGCAAGCCCCCCGGCGCCTTCCGGGAGGAGGGCAAGCCCCCGGTGCCCTCCGGGAGGAGGGCAAGCCCCCCGGCGCCCTCCGGGAGGAGGGCAAGCCCCCCGGCGCCCTCCGGGAGGAGGGCAAGCCCCCCGGCGCCCTCCGGGAGGAGGGTAAGCCCCCCGGCGCCCTCCGGGAGGAGGGCAAGCCCCCCGGCGCCTTCCGGGAGGAGGGCAAGCCCCCGGCGCCCTCCGGGAGGAGGGCAAGCCCCCCGGCGCCTTCCGGGAGGAGGGCAAGCCCCCCGGCGCCCTCCGGGAGGAGGGCAAGCCCCCCGGCGCCCTCCGGGAGGAGGGTAAGGCCCCCGGCGCCTTCCGGGAGGAGGGCAAGCCCCCCGGTGCCCTCCGGGAGGAGGGCAAGCCCCCCGGCGCCCTCCGGGAGGAGGGCAAGCCCCCCGGCGCCCTCCGGGAGGAGGGCAAGCCCCCCGGCGCCCTCCAGGAGGAGGGTAAGCCCCCCGGCGCCCTCCGGGAGGAGGGCAAGCCCCCCGGCGCCTTCCGGGAGGAGGGCAAGCCCCCCGGCGCCCTCCGGGAGGAGGGCAAGCCCCCCGGCGCCTTCCGGGAGGAGGGCAAGCCCCCCGGCGCCCACCGGGAGGAGGGCAAGCCCCCCGGCGCCCTCCGGGAGGAGGGCAAGCCCCCCGGCGCCCTCCGGGAGGAGGGCAAGCCCCCCGGCGCCCTCCGGGAGGAGGGCAAGCCCCCCGGCGCCCTCCGGGAGGAGGGCAAGCCCCTCGGCGCCCTCCGGGAGGAGGGCAAGCCCCCTGGCGCCTTCCGGGAGGAGGGCAAGCCCCCCGGCGCCCTCCGGGAGGAGGGCAAGAAACCCCGGCGCCTTCCGTGAGGAGGGCAAGCCCCCCGGCGCCCTCCGGGAGGAGGGCAAGCCCCCCGGCGCCCTCCGGGAGGAGGGTAAGCCCCCCGGCGCCTTCCGGGAGGAGGGCAAGCCCCCCGGTGCCCTCCGGGAGGAGGGCAAGCCCCCCGGCGCCTCCGGGAGGAGGGCAAGCCCCCCGGCGCCCTCCGGGAGGAGGGCAAGCCCCCCGGCGCCCTCCGGGAGGAGGGCAAGCCCCCCGGCGCCTTCCGGGAGGAGGGCAAGCCCCCCGGCGCCCTCAGGGAGGAGGGCAAGCCCCCCGGCGCCCTCCGGGAGGAGGGCAAGCCCCCCGGCGCCCTCCGGGAGGAGGGCAAGCCCCCCGGCGCCCTCCGGGAGGAGGGCAAGCCCCCCGGCGCCCTCCGGGAGGAGGGCAAGCCCCCCGGCGCGCTCCGGGAGGAGGGCAAGCCCCCCGGCGCCCTCCGGGAGGAGGGCAAGCCCCCCGGCGCCCTCCGGGAGGAGGGCAAGCCCCCCGGCGCCCTCCGGGAGGAGGGCAAGCCCCCCGGCGCCCTCCGGGAGGAGGGCAAGCCCCCCGGCGCCCTCCGGGAGGAGGGCAAGCCCACCGGCGCCCTCCGGGAGGAGGGCAAGCCCCCCGGCGCCCTCCGGGAGGAGGGCAAGCCCCCCGGCGCCCTCCGGGAGGAGGGCAAGCCCCCCGGCGCCCTCCGGGAGGAGGGCAAGCCCCCCGGCGCTCTCCGGGAGGAGGGCAAGCCCCCCGGCGCACCCCGGGAGAAGGGCAAGCCCCCCGGCGCCCTCCGGGAGGAGGGCAAGCCCCCCGGCGCCCCCCGGGAGGAGGGCAAGCCCCCCGGCGCCCCCCGGGAGGAGGGCAGCCCCCCGGCGCCCCCCGGGAGGAGGGCAAGCCCCCCGGAGCCGTCGGGAGGAGGGCAATCCTCCCGGCGCCCTTTTGAGGAGGGCAAGCCCCCCGGCGCCCTCCGGGAGGAGGGCAAGCCCCCCGGCGCCCTCCGGGAGGAGGGCAAGCCCCCCGGCGCACCCCGGGAGGAGGGCAAGCCCCCCGGCGCCCTCCGGGAGGAGGGCAAGCCCCCCGGCGCCCCCCGGGAGGAGGGCAAGCCCCCCGGCGCCCTCCGGGAGGAGGGTAAGGCCCCCGGCGCCTTCCGGGAGGAGGGCAAGCCCCCCGGTGCCCTCCGGGAGGAGGGCAAGCCCCCCGGCGCCCTCCGGGAGGAGGGCAAGCCCCCCGGCGCCCTCCGGGAGGAGGGCAAGCCCCCCGGCGCCCTCCAGGAGGAGGGTAAGCCCCCCGGCGCCCTCCGGGAGGAGGGCAAGCCCCCCGGCGCCTTCCGGGAGGAGGGCAAGCCCCCCGGCGCCCTCCGGGAGGAGGGCAAGCCCCCCGGCGCCTTCCGGGAGGAGGGCAAGCCCCCCGGCGCCCACCGGGAGGAGGGCAAGCCCCCCGGCGCCCTCCGGGAGGAGGGCAAGCCCCCCGGCGCCCTCCGGGAGGAGGGCAAGCCCCCCGGCGCCCTCCGGGAGGAGGGCAAGCCCCCCGGCGCCCTCCGGGAGGAGGGCAAGCCCCTCGGCGCCCTCCGGGAGGAGGGCAAGCCCCCTGGCGCCTTCCGGGAGGAGGGCAAGCCCCCCGGCGCCCTCCGGGAGGAGGGCAAGCCCCCCGGCGCCTTCCGGGAGGAGGGCAAGCCCCCCGGCGCCCTCCGGGAGGAGGGCAAGCCCCCCGGCGCCCTCCGGGAGGAGGGTAAGCCCCCCGGCGCCTTCCGGGAGGAGGGCAAGCCCCCCGGTGCCCTCCGGGAGGAGGGCAAGCCCCCCGGCGCCCTCCGGGAGGAGGGCAAGCCCCCCGGCGCCCTCCGGGAGGAGGGCAAGCCCCCCGGCGCCCTCCGGGAGGAGGGCAAGCCCCCCGGCGCCCTCCGGGAGGAGGGCAAGCCCCCCGGCGCCCTCCGGGAGGAGGGCAAGCCCCCCGGCGCCTTCCGGGAGGAGGGCAAGCCCCCCGGCGCCCTCCGGGAGGAGGGCAAGCCCCCCGGCGCCCTCCGGGAGGAGGGCAAGCCCCCCGGCGCCCTCCGGGAGGAGGGCAAGCCCCCCGGCGCCCTCCGGGAGGAGGGCAAGCCCCCCGGCGCCCTCCGGGAGGAGGGCAAGCCCCCCGGCGCGCTCCGGGAGGAGGGCAAGCCCCCCGGCGCCCTCCGGGAGGAGGGCAAGCCCCCCGGCGCCCTCCGGGAGGAGGGCAAGCCCCCCGGCGCCCTCCGGGAGGAGGGCAAGCCCCCCGGCGCCCTCCGGGAGGAGGGCAAGCCCCCCGGCGCCCTCCGGGAGGAGGGCAAGCCCACCGGCGCCCTCCGGGAGGAGGGCAAGCCCCCCGGCGCCCTCCGGGAGGAGGGCAAGCCCCCCGGCGCCCTCCGGGAGGAGGGCAAGCCCCCCGGCGCCCTCCGGGAGGAGGGCAAGCCCCCCGGCGCTCTCCGGGAGGAGGGCAAGCCCCCCGGCGCACCCCGGGAGAAGGGCAAGCCCCCCGGCGCCCTCCGGGAGGAGGGCAAGCCCCCCGGCGCCCCCCGGGAGGAGGGCAAGCCCCCCGGCGCCCCCCGGGAGGAGGGCAGCCCCCCGGCGCCCCCCGGGAGGAGGGCAAGCCCCCCGGAGCCGTCGGGAGGAGGGCAATCCTCCCGGCGCCCTTTTGAGGAGGGCAAGCCCCCCGGCGCCCTCCGGGAGGAGGGCAAGCCCCCCGGCGCCCTCCGGGAGGAGGGCAAGCCCCCCGGCGCACCCCGGGAGGAGGGCAAGCCCCCCGGCGCCCTCCGGGAGGAGGGCAAGCCCCCCGGCGCCCCCCGGGAGGAGGGCAAGCCCCCCGGCGCCCCCCGGGAGGAGGGCAGCCCCCCAGCGCCCCCCGGGAGGAGGGCAAGCCCCCCGGAGCCGTCGGGAGGAGGGCAATCCTCCCGGCGCCCTTTTGAGGAGGGC
>JAXCGZ010016158.1:0-5000 GCA_037179515.1 Halocaridina rubra | reverse complement strand
TATATATATATATATATATATATATATATATATATATATATATGAATATATATAGCAAGGAAGCCCATCAGTGAAATAAAACTTATAAAACAATGCTATATTTCGGATCCTTAATGGATTCCTTCTCAAGCACAACAGTTGTGCTTGAGAAGAGATCCAGTTAGGATCCGAAATATAGCATTGTTTTATAAGTTTTGTTTCACTGATGGGCTTCGTTACTATTTAGTGCTGTATGCGTTGTCCTCAGCCGGCACAGGCCCCAACCCCCCCACTGTAGTGGCCAGCCACAGCAGTAACCTTCCCAGTAAACAACTTAAATTCTCTTGCCTGGACGGGGCGCGATCCTTCGACCTCGCGAATGAGAGTCCATTGCGTTACCACTGTACTAGCAAGGAGGCTAGAGACAGTAAGGCTAACTCCTTAAGCCTCTCTTCGTGAATGGGATCTCCATTACCAGTTTCGTAGCATGTCTTTGAATAGTTTCCAGTATATTTCTTCCTCCATAAGGTTGTGGCATAGTCAATCTCAAGCCTCTCCTGCATCTAAGTAGTTATATTTTCAAATATATATTCTTACAAGTTAAGAATCTTCATAAATGATTCTTCATGAATACCCGCCTTAATGTCACTCGGAAGGAAACATTACTACACAATAACAACTTGTCGTGAAGGACGGGAATGAGGCTAAAGAGGTTAGATTGTCCCGAGCTTTTAGCCAGAGTAGAAGCCATAGTTGATGCAAGGTTGACACGTTCCACTAGCCACGGGTGTAGAATAGCCTTACAGATGACATCAAAACTCTCTCTCTCTCTCTCTCTCTCTCTCTCTCTCTCTCTCTCTCTCTCTCTCTCTCTCTCTCTCTCTCTCTCTCTCTCTCTCTCTCTCTCTCTCTCTCTCACACACACACACACACACACACTTAGGAGTCAGGAGATGCATCACATAAATCATGAGAAAGTCTATCTGAACATCTTCCCCCATTTGAAACCTATTTTTTAATATACAATATTTGGATCTTGTTTAGTAAATTTTTTTTCTAAATGGACAATTAATTTCAATTAGTTATACTTGAAACTCACTAAGTAAGTGACATGCATTATAAATATATTAAAATGAACAAACAAAATATATAATAAATAAATAAATAAATAACAAATCAATAAGCAAAACATAAGAAAAGAAATTAGTTAATAAAAATATTGATGAACAATCAAAATAAAAGAAAACCTGAGTTTGAAAATCAGTATTCCCAAGCTCTCAGCACCAAGTTTATCCCATCACTGAAGATATTTGGGAAATAATGGAATTTTCCTGGCAAAACTCTGAAAGTGCTAAAAATAAATTAGTTATGTTATACACCAAAAGCTTTGACTGTATTGAAAATATTTTTTGGATCTGAACAATTTTTTTCTTCGGTCTTGTATCTAACTTTTTCCTTAATGCAAATGATCAACTTAACAGTAAAAGTTACCAAATTGAAAGAATTGTTCAATTAAAAAAAAAGCCAAAGTTGTATCAAGGAGAGTTGAAGGTAATTTTCACATTCGTTTGCTTAAGTTGATATATGGGATCAACTGAAGAATCTCCCCAAGACCCACCCAGAGGGGAAATTCTTCAGTTGATCTGAGTTAGGGGGGGATTCTTCGGTACTGTCTGCCTGTTTGTCTGTATGTCTGTTTAGGTTTGGTTAGATTAGGTTAGGTTGGGTTAGGTCTTTATTTCGTAACTGAAATTCATCCATCCATATATTATAAGGTAGATAAACAGACAGACCTAACCTAACCTACTAACCAAACCTAGCCTAACCCAACCTAACCTATCACATCCCTCAGCCCCTCCCATCTGACATGTCACAACACTCTCCATCTCTAGTTTCTCTCTGAAATCGTTATGCCGGGCACTTTGGGGGGAGATTTTTCAGCTGATCCGATATATGTATATTATACTATCTTTTCTTAGAAAAATAAGCACACTGAAAACAATTATTCAATTCCTTTTAACGTTTTTTTCTTTCTTTTTTTTTGGTAGTAATAACATAATTGGTTCATTTAATGATGAAGTTTTGTTGTCATTTTTCGTAAGGGAATTTTACATTGATAATTTACCAATAGTAGCATAAATATTCTCAATGACATATAGAAAACTTTTCTTTGGCCTTATAGTTAATTTGTTAGAAATATAATGTTTTTTGCGCTTTTACTAAATATGGAATCTGATAAACCAATGCTTAATACATATATATATATATATATATATATATATATATATATATATATATATTATATATATATATATATATATATATATTTATATATATATATATATATATATATATATGCACACACATACTACACACACATATACACGTACGCACACACGCACACGCACGCACGCTGGCACGCACGCTGGCACTAGAACTAGAAGTCATAGTTTAAAGCTTCGTAAGAAAACTTCTTTGCAGGATGTAACGAGGTACTTTTTCAGTGTAAGAGTAGTTGATAACTGGAATTCGCTAAGCGAGAAGGTAGTTAATGCTATCTCAATTCATAATTTTAAGGACAAGTATGATAAGTACCACTAAGTACAAAATGGAACCGATCGTGAAGATGCTTTCAATGGGAAAAAAAAGTTGATATTGAAAAATCAAAGTAAATATACATTCATATCGCTTTTTAGTAATCTTTTTGCAACTAAGAGCAAATGTAGAAATATATATTACGCATAAAACAGAAAATTGCATATGATGATCGACATATAATAGTGTTAATCTCCATGAAAATTTGCTTATGTTTCTCTTTGACTTCCCTTGGGATGACTACTGCTTTCGGCCCCGCAACCCTGATCAGGTATCTCTAAAAGTTGCCGAGATCATGACCGCGGGAATGGAGGCGTACATCCCCTCTTCTACAAAAACTCTCTCTCCTCCTAAACCTTGGTTTGACCGTGCCTGCTCCATGGCTATCCAGACTAGGAATCGGGCTCACCGATCTTACCAAACCTCTCCTTCCGATTTAACTCGCTCTGCTTTTATTATAGCTAGGAATCGCTGTACTGCTCAGATTCGAAGGTCTAAGGCTTCCTTAATAAGAAGGAAAGTTGATGACCTTAACTCCTCTCCCACTGACAAATGCTTCTGGTCCTTAGCCAAAAACCTCTCCAAAAACTTCTGTAACTCAAGCTTTCCCCCTCTCATTCGTTCTGATGGTTCTATAGCTTGCTCTCCCACTGACAAAGCCACTCTCTTTGGCTCTCATTTTTCTGCCAACTCTTCTATCAACGATTCCAGCGCACCTATTCCTCAGTCTTTTCCCCTCTCTAGCCCTATGCCCTCCCTTATCCTTTCTTCACGCAAAGTTCATAAGGTTCTTCGCTCTCTAAAGACGAACAAGGCATCTGGTCCCGATGGTATCCCTGCAAGGTTCCTTAAGGAGTTTGCAGATGAACTGGCTCCCGTGCTTTGTCGTCTTTTTCGCCTCATTCTGTCAACCAGTATCTATCCTTCATCTTGGAAGCATGCTCTAGTTCAACCTGTTCCTATGAAGGGTGACCGCTGTATTCCTTTTAACTACCGACCTATTGCCCTAACCTCCTCTATTGCTAAAGTTTTCGAAACTTTGCTCAATGCTCACTTCTTGATACGCCTTGAATCCAACTCACTTATCTCCGATCACCAGTACGGCTTCCGCAAGGCAAGATCCACTGGTGATCTCCTGTCCTATCTTATTCATGTATGGTCATCTTCTCTGAGGAACTATGGGGAATCCTTTGTCGTCGCCCTTGATATCTCTAAGGCTTTTGACAGAGTCTGGCACAAGGCTCAGTTGGCCAAACTCCCTGCCAATGGCTTTACCCCTTACGTCTGTTCTCTGATTTCCAGTTTTCTTACTGACCGTTCTATATCTGTAGTTGTTGATGGCGTGACATCTAGCCCTTTCTCTGTTACCAGTGGTGTTCCACAGGGCTCTGTTCTTTCACCTACTCTCTTCCTTCTCTTCATCAATGATCTTCTACAATCCCCATCTCCTCTCTTCTTCATGCCTTTGCTGATGATTCTATCCTTCACTTTTCCTCTGCCTTTTCTTCACAAGCTTCATCTGTTACTCGTAATCAATCTCGTATCACTCTTTCTTCTACTCTTAACTCCGATTTGCAGAGAGTATCTGAATGGGGCACTCAAAATTTAGTTAAATTCAGTGCCTCCAAGAAACGGTCTCTGGCTATCTCTTTATCATCTTCTCCTCCTGATAACCCTATTGTCTTGGAAACTAATGAAATTTACGCTCTTAACTCTATCAACATATTAGGAATCCATATAGCCTCAAACTTGCCTTTGAGGAATCACATAATCCCAATTTCTAAATCTTTATCTAAAAAATTGGGGGTTTTGTTTCGTTTTCGTCATTACTTTTCCTCATTGCAGTTACTTAAAATTTACAAAGGTCTTATCCGACCCTGCTTAGAATACTGCTCTCACATCTGGGGTGCTTCTTCCTTTACTTATCTTCTTGATAGGGTTGAATATAAGGCAGTCAGACTCATTAATGATCCTTCTCTTACTTCTAACCTAGATTCTCTCTCTCTTTGCCGTAAGGTATCTTCCCTTTCGCTTTTCTATCGCTACTACTTCCATCGCTGCTCTGATGAGTTGGCGAGTTGCATCCCTCCTCCACTGCCGAGGCCGCATAACACTTGCCAAGCGGCCTCATCTCACAGGTACTGTGTGGAGATTTTTAGCTCGCGGATTGGTCGGTGTAGCGACTGCTTCTTCCCATCTACCTCCAGACTCTGGAACTCTCTTCCTCCTTCTGGCTTTCCTAATTCTTATGACCTTTCATCCTTCAAAAAGCAGGTTTATAGTCATTTAGAGCCTAGTCCTCCATATCTCTGGGTCCTCTGTACTTTGACTGTGTTTTTTCTATCTGTCGTTTTACTTTGTGCAACATTACCTCATCTCTTCCTTGCCCTTAACCTTTTTCTTTTCCTTCATCTTGGTATTTTCTC
>JAXCGZ010016157.1:0-28712 GCA_037179515.1 Halocaridina rubra | reverse complement strand
AAATTAGGATTTATTAACACTGAATTTTAATTTGAACTGCAGTAGCACAGTGCTTAGAGCGCTCAACTTGGGAAATGACGAACCCTCAGTCGATCTCACTGAGGGGTGTTAGGGAGGGCATGCAGCCTTAATTTCCCACCTCCAACCTGTCTTTGTACACCCCCATAAGAGGGATATATATTGACACATAGGACAGTAATGACGACATTGAATTATCAACGTCCATTTCTTTTCAGGAAAAGAATTTTTTGTTGGTCTCTCAGGTCGTACAAATCAAGCTGGTGCTTGTGCTTTAGCCTCTGCTTTTCCTGAATTCCCTTGCACTCCTATCAAAGTAATTATATATTACATTAATTTTATATTCCTTTAATTATTTATTACTGTAATATGATAAAATCTCTTGTTCTTTTGGTTGTGCATCTGTTTATATACTGGATAGTGCATCACTGAACTTGCGAGAGCATTAATGCTGCTTTCTCTTAAATTGAAGCAACTTTTGGGTGTTTTGATAGTAATTAATGATTAATTTGAATTATAAATTATAATATATGAGTTCATATCTGTAATTTATCATTATTTCTTTGTAGGTTGATAAATCATTGCACTTGAAATCACTGTTAACTATGGCTGGGCCCGATGTTATATGCGTTGGAAACACACCTGAAGCAAAGGACACGCTTAAGGTTTGTTGTCTTATGCATGTCTTTTTGTGCAAAAATTTTATTTCTCAGTATAAACGTAATTTTGGTTAACTAAGGTGTCAGTGTAAAAAAGAGTGAGAGAAAGGTTATTCTATATATATTAGTTGCAATAGTTGTTGCACTGAGAATACACAATTTTCTGGTAGAGTAAATGGTAAAAAAGATTGGAATATTGGAAGATTAGGTGAATAATAACTAAGGGCTGGTGAGATTAAGTTATGTGGAAGTAAAAATCGAATTTTATGTGAAGTAATGGAAAGAGTAGGAAAAGATATTGGGAAATTATATATATGGAAAGGGTTTGATTAGGGCTTGAAAGGGCACTGGATTTTGTGTGCAGATTGAGTCGAAGAAAGAGATGATTTGGAAATAAAGATGCTAGGAAATTGTCAAAGGTGAAAATGATGCTTATAAATGATCCCGTTGAAACTGGGGCCTCTCATTTAAAAAAAACTTCTATAGGAGTATATATAGAAAACCTAAATTGAAAATAATCGTACATCAAAAATGGTGAGAACTGTTATCAAAGCATTTCAGAAGAATAAAAGTTATTCTGGAAACAGTTGAACACGATGTGGAAAGTAAGAGATGGATGTTTAATAGTTGTGCAAGGACTGAAAGCCTCTTAGTAAAGGTCTTAGCCAAGTGAGGCAGAGTAGATGGAAGTGTTGAAGATGTATTGCATACATCAAAGAACAGAGTGGCATGTATGTTGTTCCTTGGGAAAAGAGATATGATTAACTCGAGAGGTGAGTTAAAATGGAATTTGAAAAAGGAATGAATAAGAGCTTTAATGAAACATGTTAAGTATGATATTACAACAATGTATCTAAAAGACCAAGAGCATGTGAGGAACTGTTTGTGCAGTTTGTTTAATGTCTGTTTTTATGCTTGAGAAGTAACTGTTTTTATGCTTGAGAAGTAACCATAGACTGTTGAAAGATTTATGATTCCAGTCTGTAATGGTAAAGGAAACAAACCTCTGGGGAATGCGGTAGCTCAGTGGTTGGGCGATTGAGTTGGGAAGTGATCGATAGGTGTATGATCCCGCCATGGGGCATTATGAAGGGTATCCAGCCGTAATCCCTCAGCTCCAACATGTGTGTCAACCCCCATTCGGATGGGTACTAAGTCTGTTACATGAAATGGTACATAATCAATGAAAACAAGCCAGTATATAACTGATATGGCCCAAACATACCACTCATAAGGCATATTAGATTGGAATGTGAATTGAATGAACAGAAGCTGAAGTAAATAAACAGTAAGGGCTCGTTTTTGTATGTATTCTGCATACATGTGTTAGAATATTTGTCACATCTTGGGAATTCATATATTATAATGATACACACATATACAATGGCCGCATTCTCCCTTGTAAGGAGAATGTCCAAGTCAAAGCACGCACATTCACCAGAATCTAATGTACCTTGTTTAGTCATTTGGTCTTTGGCAAGAAATGTAATGAAGGAAGGAATATCAATAAAAACGCACGACCCTTAATGATGTAATCAGTCGGTAAAGAAATTAGATATGAATATTAAACTCCATAAAATTTTCCATTCTTTCACAGAGAATTGAGAGAGAAGCTACATTTAGGTATCAGATTCTGACTGTACCAGACAAATATGCAGCCAATGTTGTATTTGCCAATGGAGTCTTATTACATCGTAGTGGAGATGAGTACCCAGAATCTTCTAAGGTAAGTTTATGTCAGAGGTGAAAGTACGAGCCCTCTCAATTCGAAATAAGGAATTTTTCCTGCATTTCACAAGTTGATTATATGCCCAGGAATACTGAATTTTTTTATTTTGTATTACTATTGGATAAGAGAAAACCAGTATTCGATAATGTTAATTTATTATATTAATCCAAAACACCTAACCTAACCTCAACCTAATATTGAGCCCACTCTTCATTTTATTAGTTACAGCTTCATGAAGTAACTCATGCCAAGGTTCAGTAATTCGTTTGGAAAAAGTTTTGTGAAGCTATTTGCTTTAAATAGTAATGCCTATGAAGTTCTGTAATTTATTATTATTGTCTTTACTTTCCTGTTTTACTGTATGAACTCCATTTTGTATATCGGTAAATCATCCATGAACCATGCATTGGACTCAGATAGTGAGTTTTTCTGAGCCTTTTCTGTCCTCTTCATCTGTTCCTTGGGCTCGTATTTATTGCACATGGTAATAGCTTATTGGCATTCATTGCTATTAACTTTACCGGCTTGTTTGTCTTTATATTTTAAGGGATGATATTTCTTTGGTATATATCCTTCACACTGCCAATTATGAGTTATAGTCGTGACTACTTAATGTCTTCCCTTCTGTATCAGTGTATATCAATAAATTTGGAAAGAATTTGTCTACCTCGAGACAGAAATCCATGGGGCATTCTTACGATGACCTTCCGGTTATCAGCTGTTGAAGAGGAAAATACTGTACATCATATTTATTCTCATGTAAGTCGTCTCCCCCTTCTCTGTAATGAGGAGGTCTTATAAAAGTCCCGCATTTCATGATCAAGAGAGTGCTCATTCAGGTCTAGACAATCTTTTACTAGTTGGGAGGTCTAATCCATGCATCATTTGCTAGATCCTCATGCTGAGAATGGCAGCTGCCCACATCTCACATCATTGGTAGATACTAAGTTCCAGATAAAGATACATCCATTTTTTTGAGCAGGATCAATCTTGGAGACTGCCTCTTTTATCTAATAGTAAGGATGAGGTCACTAACCTACCTTGGGTTATATCTCTCCTTCTTCAGAATCCTTGTAATAGTCTTGTAACCTCTCTCCCTTGGGATACCCTTACTTTCTTCTTTTCTTTTAGGTAAACTTGGGAGGGGGAAGTTTTCTGAAGTTCTCAGCCTCTATTATTGGAAACCATTTTACAAGATGAGGAAAAAAATAACTGACAAGTTAGGATCTATCTTTTCCCAGGATTTAATGCTGCCACCCCAGAAATTCATACCTTTCACTTTTTGTTTCATTGGGACACCCTACATTGTCCTTTCCAGACTCAGTGAATATCCTTCATTACCAGTTGTGTGATTCTATCTCCAAGGAGTGTGACATATAGTTATGTTTCTATTCTCATTTTTAAATTGGACGATTGTTCATCTCTTCATCTCTCCCTTGCTTTCACTAAAAACTTTACATGGTAAATATGAGTAGGTAATATTCTATTTTAGAGTGGGCTTGCAAGTCTTTTAGGAATTTTTACAGCAATGTAGAGCGTTTATGGAGAAACATTGTTTTGGATATGTTACAAATTTGTAAAATAAATATTATTTAGGTATAGTTTAATTTTGTGCATATCTGTGAGGACAAATAGCTGTTTGAATGCCAACTGCCCAATGGACAGTTGCCCACTTGGACAACTGTCTGACAGAAAAATGCCTGACTGTTTTTATATAACCTAACATAACTAGACCCAAGCTAACCTATGGCAGTTATCCATTGGACAGTCGTCCTTGTTGGGCAACTGACATTTGGGCAGTCTGAATACCATTTTGGAGTTCTTAATATATTTTTCCCCTAGATATTTGAAGAGAAGCTATCTCACTGGACTCTGAAACCATTGCTCCTGTCGGAGTTAGAGAAGGCAGATGGATGTCTCACCTGTTGCTCCATTCTCATACGTAAAACAAGACACTTAAAGAACATTATGTGAGATATCGTGATAAGAGTTCACTCATTTGTAAAAGAAGAACATATTTTTTTATATAATAAGCTAAGAAGGGTTGAGAACATGAGGAAAATATATACAGTTATAATATTATATATATATATATAATTATATATTATATATATCTTTTGTTTAATAAAATCTTTTAGTTCTAAGGAAGGCTGTTAGAAAGTGCCCATCTTTTGCAGTATGAAAGTGCATTGTGATATAAAAAGGATGCTATGTAAGGAGTAGATCTCCTGGGTAAGGAGTCTCTTGCATTTGATATTTAGTTTGATTTATGAAACCTCACAAGGTGTTTTAGTTTTGTAACCTACTCGTACATTTTAGCACCACTTTTTTCAACACTCACACTGGAGGAGCACTTTTGTTTCAGCACAGGAATCTGCTTTTTTGTTAGGTTATTTTTATTACTAATATATACACAAGGAGTAAGGAAGCAGAATGTGGTTTTTTATTTCATTTAATGATACTATATATAGTACAGTATATGGTATACATATTCTTATGTATATTATATATAGTATACATAATTCCATTTGTGTATGGTAAATAGACTGTATGTGTTAATGGTATTTACACAATGCAATACTAGTAATGTTCCTTAAATATCAATGAGAAAATCCATAAAATACAATATTATTAATTCATAATGATATTGAGGCAGCATAGTGTACTTATATATTATCAGTAAATCGGATCTCGTAAAGAAGAGTAAATTCTGGGTTACTCGTTAACCTAACCTAACCTAACCCAGCCTAGCCTAAAAAGCCTAACTTAACCCATCCCAAGCCAATGTAACTCAATCTAACTTAACCTAACTGTCTCTATTAGATAGTTTAGATACGCTATTCAAAGTTACAAGGTAGTTCACGGGGTTATTTAACTTTACACTGGGTCCAGGGGGTTACTCATCTTTACAAGACCCCAAAAATATCTTTAAAAAGTGTTACAAATATAAGATGATAATTTCCCATCTATGCTGTAGTGAATTAGTTTTATATTTTCTTTTATGAGTGTGACACTGGAATGGGCAAAGAAAATTGCCCACATCTGACCCGGGCATCGAGAAAACGCTAATACCTTAAAATAATTTGGCATATTGCCTAATTTGTTTACTTTGTAGAGGAGGTATATGGCAATCTCTCACCCGAATTATCTCTAGTGATTGAAAGGATTACATATTTCTTGGTAATCTGACACATTCCTATTTTGGGAATATTGTTATTTTAAATTTCTTTTTAATCATAGTGATCTCTGTAAATGTGTGTGATCCTTTTCTTTTCATAAATAGGTAATTGCCTATATCATGTGATTAATTGATTAATCACATTTATTATTTTATGAAGTGGCACTGGTATTGATGCCATTTCCGAGTGCCAAGATGGCATGGGAGACATGAATATTCAAAAACAAATGTATTCTTTTTTATTTAAATCTTAAAAGAAAAATACTTTAGGCAGATTCTGTCTAATTCGTACCTACAATACAGGTATTTTGACAGGGTTTGTCTAATCTAACCAGTACCTAGAATGTTTAATTTAAATAGTACCTCAGTACTAGTATTTTATTATGTGGGGTATACTGTGGTGTGCAATCTCAAGTATCAGAGTGCTAAAGATGGTATATAAGTGTAGATATTTTATTATTACACTACTGATTTTATTATTTATTTTTTGTAGTTTTTATACTATTCCCCCAAAAAGCATAACAGGACATGTGCTACCAACACAAGTGAACCTTTGTAGTACTGTCTTAATGCTGTCTGTTAGTACTGTAGTTTCTATATCTCTGTTTTCAAAAGCTATAATGCCCCAAAGAAGGGGAGTGGCTGAGTCAGAGGAAAGAATTTACTCTGTGGGAGGAAAATACTAACAAAGGGATTTTCTTTTCCTTCGTTCTGCCCCATTTAGTCGATTTTTATGACATGCAAGGTAACACGGAGGAGGACATTGACTGATATATAATGCTTCTCTTCAATCTACAGGCTTGCGTTTTTATAAGATTTATGATCAGATGGTCATTGTGAACTTAAAAAAAGAAAAAACTCCTAGTACATGCAAAATAAAAGAGTTAGTTAACTATATCAACAGTTGTGAATTTACACACGCATATGTACACAAAAAATAAGATTTGCCGTACATGCACATGAGTTAGTAAAGTACAGTAACAATTCTTAAGAAATGAAGGAGAGTACAATATGTGATTCTGATAGATATTCAGACATGGAATTCAATACTGCCAACGTTATTTCTTGATATACTTAAGATGTGACTTGTACAATAGAATTGGAGGACACTTTTATTCACTAACATCTGTAATGATTTTCTTATGGAGAAATTTGATATTCTGAGTAGGTTAACCATGATAGTTTACGAAAAATAAGAACCCTGCTGGATGATCTACATTGAGGGTGAAATTAGGTCAATATGTGTGTAAGGTCAACTTTACTGTAAGAGTGTTTTTACAGGTCTTAGTGGAATTTGGCCCCAACTTAGAAGATTATTCAACTCAAACTTATATCATTAATGAGTTGTAAAGATGTTATTCAAGTGTGAATTGAATAATAAGACTGTATTAGTACGAAATAGATAACACATTGTTGTAAATGTGTATTGTGCCTGACTTTAAAATCTATATCAGTGATGAAACTAATTTGCACTTTTCAGTATTTCACAACTGGTAAAAATATTTTTATATAATGCCCTTTGCTGTATATTTTGTACATAGCTACATTAAATCATGTCTAGTGTATATATTAAGATACCATTAAATAACTCAATTGTTGCTCTTAGAAACACCCTTTTTAGAAAAAAAAATTCAGAAATGTATGTCAGGGTTAGGTTCACGTGAATGTCATTTCTGTAAAGGTTATGTATAATAATCTTTATTTCCATTTCGTTACAATGGGTATTCGTCAGCCAGGGCAAGCCCCAACCCCCCACTGTGATGTCCAACCACAGCAGTTCCTGCCAGTAAACAGCTTAAACTCTCGGTCTTGGACGGGGACCGATCTTTCGACCTCGTGAATGCGAAGCCAGCGCGTTACCACTGTACTAGCCAGTGTTCTTTCACACACATGGTCAGTAATCTACATAACTAGATTTGGAAGTATATAAAAAGTGTTCATATGTTATGCCTCAAAGCAGACATGTTTACTTCTTTACATTAAAATTGTGTGACCCAGTGGTATAATTGCTAAAACTTGTTGATGAAGAAAGTCTAAGGTGATGATGTTATGCCCTGATTCCCTTAGCTCATATATTTTGTGGTGGATTATTTTACATGCCTAATTTTTTTTATTCATTCTATTTGTCATTGTAAGATCTTTTAATACATCCTGGGATGCCAAGAGTTCAGTGCCCCATACCAAATGGTTTGGCCACTAGCTTTGAATTATAATTAGACTTATTATGAGAGTGGGAGGAGCATTGAGTAGTTTTACTCCTAGATGTGTAAAAATTGAGAAAAAATTAAAATTAATCTGTTGATACTTCATCATCATCATCATCAAATCTTTTGGGTGCTTCGATCATGAGTCACCACAGTGGATCAATTATCTCCATAGTGCCCTATCCCCTACATTCTCTTCCTTCACATCACACACCCTCATGTCCTCCCTCACCACATCTGTAATCCTTCGTTTGGCCTACCTCTCCCAACATACTCCTTATCCCTCCTCTGCACATGTCCAAACCATCTCAGTCTTGCCCCTCTCACCATGGCCCTATGCTTCATGATCCTGTACTGTATTTGGGTGTAGAAAGAATTTAACCAGATGGATATAAGGATATCGTTTAATTAGCTGATTTTTTTCTGTACTACACTTCTCTTTTGCAAACAAATCTGAGAGATTGCAAGAAATTTTGTTTGTTAACTCTGTTAAGGAATTTACATTGAAAATATTTTTTAAATATATATCCATTTGACCTTTTCACTGAATGTAATAATGAAGTGTGTGATTGAGTATGTTAGGATTGGATGAAATATTGAACTAGTTGCTACAAAAACTAGAAGATAATACCATTGTGGATGGGACATATAACATTTCCATTAGTATGTGTCACTTATAACACAGATTTGCATCTTATTGTGCACTTATGTTTTAATCCATATGCCTATTCATCTATTCAAATAATAATTCTCTTGATTTACATATCTAAGAGTATTTTCAGTCCTATAGATCACCACATGTGATAATGAATATTATGCAGGAATTTAGATGGAAGAGGATGGTATCCTTTCATGGAAAAAATGGCACCTTCACATTCAGTCGAAAATATCAGCTTTGAAGCTGTAATACCAAAATGATTTTAATAATATATTACTGTACTGTGTTGTGGAAGGCACGGCAGATTTGTGTATTTAATGTGTATCAGTATAAATAATTGAATTTCTATTCTTTTTGTTGTATGGTGATGACTGACTTTCTTATCGGCTCACATTTCATTTTTCATTTCTAATTTGCATTCTGATAAGACCTAGCTTTCAGTTTTGCAGCTTCGTATAATCAGTATATATTTTTCTCTTTATCTGACGTGCTTTTTAGATGATACTTGAGTCTATTTGATCTTTAACTGTTAATTAAACTTTATTGTATATTAGAGTAAGCAAGGCTTGATAATGTTGCAATATTTTATGGGCTCCACCTTGTCTCATGTTTGTCTTTTTGATGGTTGAAATTTGTCTTATACGCATACGTAGTCAGTTGTATATACGCATACATAGTCAGTTGTACCACAGTGTTATCTTATCATCTCTTAGGTATGTTCTACATTGCTCTAATGGGCCCTGTTTTTGGGCTTTCTGTTTGAGACTTTTTTTTTTTTTTTTTGGTGTATGTGTGTGTGTGTGTGTGTCCTGGAATATGACTGAGTGTACCATTCAGTGGTTCGATACCTTCTGTGTTTCCGCCCGTTGGACTGCTTTAACTCATTGGCATTGTAGAAGGGACTCTTATATGTGTCGTGTCTCTCTTTCCCATATATGTATATGCTTTTATTTAATAATTTCATATGTAGTGTTTGTTTTCCCTGTACTGTACTGTATATGCTCTATTTGAGATTCCGTCTTTCAGTCCTATGCATAAGGTATAATAATCAAAGTATTCTGACTTAAAGCATCCATAAATTTTCTTATTGCCCTGATGTGGGCAAGTTAAAATCATGAGTCCCTTGCTAAATGCATCAATAAATGTTGAGTGTCATTAGAGTGGATGAATCTTCTCCAATCTCTTACTCTCAAACAACACATGCAAACACCTTCAAGTGGACACATACTTTCAAATTTTTTACTCTGCACATTGGTCTATTGCATATTTGGAATATCTCATATTGCTTCCTCTATATTAGGAGACCATCTGTTGTTCCTGCAGGCTTTTAGAAGATTTCGTGTTCCCTTGTATGCTATCGTTCCGTTGCTTTGCCATCTCTTTGGTTGTGGTATGTGGCTTTCTTTGTCTCATGTCATTAGCAATTCAATTGGCAATTAATTGGGGGTCGGTGATTTCCTTTAGTTCTTTGTTAATTCAGCCATTACTTGGAGATCACTTGGCACATGTGATTGGAGAATGGCCTTGGGCTCCATGTGTATGGTAGGTATATAGTTAAGTTTTAGTGCTATCACTATCCCTTGCCTCTGCCTTTCATTAGAGACCATTAACCTCACTTGAATTATATCACTTCTTGCAAATGAAATTTTTAGTCCTTGTGGTGAATGTAGGACTTAGGGATGCTGTTTTGAAAAATGTTATTGGTATTCTTATCAATACTCATTAAATTATGGAAGAGGTAAATGTGTACCTAAATAGGTTTAGGAAGTGAATTATCAAGCCTTATTCCAGGCCCAAACAATGTATGATGCTAATATGATTGTTTATATTACATAATATTCACGAATAAACATACTGAAGGGTTGAATACAAAGAAACATTGCATATATATAACTTTGTAGAGGGAGAGGTCCTTAAACTGAATGAATATGTGTAAACAATGTTTGGTTGGTGAGAAGTTTGTTTGCAAACTTTATAGGTGTAAGTAGCATTCTGAATGCATTGTAAAAAACCTTGAATATGTAATCCAATTCATATAATTCATACATAAAGACATTGAATTATTATTATAATTCATACAGTTCATATGTCCTGACTCGGTATGAAGTACTGTGACAAAAAAAAATTAACATTGAAATTGAGAAGCTTTATGTTGGAAAGGTTAGTGATTATCAAATAATAACACAGAAGTTTTTAATAGTAGTAGATGTTTTTAGCTTTTAGTTTTCAAAATAGGAAGCTGCTGTGCGAAATCACTATGCAATCCAAAGTGCTAACAATATATAAATCTCTACCATTTAGAAAATTTTACCTTAGTCTTTATCACTATTGATATGTTCTTCTGTTTTCTGACATACCCTCTTCTGAATTTCCTGTCTTCCTCTGTGCACGTGTAGATTTTCGCGTTCTTGATGGCACAGTTATTTTCTATAGTTCATTGATAAAAGTACTAGTATGCACAGTGGTAGCAACTGGAGCTGGTAAAATATTGACTCCAGTTTCGATCCTGGCCAGGAGTTGGATTAGTTTTCACCATCTTATATCGAATTAACTAGGGTGTCAGTGATTTTCTATAGGTCTACCTGATTATTCATCCAGTGCCTGGAAATCACGTGATTGGAGAGAGAACTATATGGTGTGTATATAGTAGGGCTCTAGTGCTATCAATGTCCCTTGCCTGTGCCATTTATGAGACCTTTAACTTTTGATAAAAGTACTACAGGTATTTGTAATTTCAGTATATAATGTTAAAACTGTATGCCATCGCTCGTATATGGTGTATATGATACGTAGATTGTCGTATTTTCAGTTATTTGACTAAACACTAGTGATTGTAGGTTGAGAAAACGAAAAACTATTATATATTGTTAAAATAACATCAACGAACTTTCAGTTAGAATTTTGTTGGCGGTGCTTATTTATGTTATTTAATTGCCACTGTTCAATGAACATCTATATGTAGGAATTTGCTGGCAATACTCACTATCATGTGTTTAGTTGGCAATGTGCATGACCAAGACCACTTGTGTCCATTGCATATCGTGTTATGTGTGTGTTTCAGAAAGAGAAAGCATTGTTGATTGAGTAGATTATTTTTGTTTTAGGAAATGCATCAAGTCATTAGCTAAACAAATAGGATTAAGTCGATAGTCTTGACTTTTATTATTACTCTTCCATTCCATTTTATTTTGGATGCTTTTGCAGAAATTAGGCTGAAGTGTACATCTTAAATATTACTTATGTAACTATTTTTACCTGTTTTCATCTAATTACTTATTATAGATTTTTTTTTAAATGCATTTCTTGAGATGTGTCTATCTTAGCAAGTCATAATTTCCATTAAGTTTAAAATATATCCGTTTTGCACAATGATATTTATTACAAAAGAAAGAAGGAAAGTACAAGAATTATTATCTATTACATCTATTTGACTTCATAGTACCGTCACATTTTTTATGAAATATGTTTTATAAAGATGTTTAATTTTCACACTTTCTTCAACTTTCATCATAATTTATGTTAATTTTATGAATTTTACTATCTTTAAACTTTTTCAGAATTAATGGTCTTAGCCATTAATTCATTTATATAATGTCGTTTGCCTTGTTATATGTTACTATAAATCCTCAATTGAATGAGGGTGGACAAGGATAGCTTGGAGCTGGAGAATTAAGGTTGGGTGCCTTTCCTAACAGCCTGCAGAGGACTCGAACACAAGTTTGTCAATTCCCGAGTCAAGTGCTCTTAACCATTGTGCTAAAGCTCATTTCTATAATGTACTTGTAATTAATGCAGTATGTGCAGCTATTAACAGTATGCAATTTCCAGGGGATTTTTTTATTTTAATTGATATATCGATTGTAGTAATTTTCTTCTTGCTGGGAGGGATGTAATCTTTTGGCCATATTTAGTTTTAGCCTTCTTATTGTCCTTTTTTCCTCATTTTATACCTAAATTTCTTGTTATTCAATCTGGGAAAGTCAGTTTATTAATGGTTATTGAAGTTCTAATCTAAACGAAGTAAAACATATGAACTCGTTTTTTTACGTCTAATTTTATTATTGACATTTCTCAGGCGTATGTTCATTTCTTGTTTCCATAGGGTTGATGAAATTTAATATTTTGTCCAAATACTGGCTTTGTCGGTGAGTGTATCATGTTTTTCCCTTTCTGTTTTTTGCTTAAATATATTTGTCAGTTAAAAGAATTATCCATCCGGAACAGATTCATGTATATAATTTATGTTACTAACCCTTCCCATTATGTTACTAACTTTTTTCTGTATGTTACTGACCATTTTCTTTATATTACTACCCCTTCTCATTATAGTAGTAAGTCTGCTCTTTGTTACTAACCATTTTTATGATACTAGCCTTTTTCTTTATTTACTAGCCCTTTTCTTTATTACTAACCCTTTTTTTATTACTAGCCCCTTTTCTTTGTTACTAACTCTTTTTAAGTCATTGCTACCTAGGTTTTACAGCCAGCAAGGAATAGTTGAAATGGGCTTACTCATTATGGATACATATATACTATGCATGAATAGTTCAACAAAATAGGTTAGCTATTTACAGGCATGTGTGTAATGTTGTCTAGTGCATTATTTTGAAAATCCCACACATAATGTTCCTTCCATAGTAATTTATTTTTTTGGAGACGTTTTCATCATAAACTTCTAGGCTACCCTAGATTTACCACTGTGCTCTCCTAAAATCAAAACCTCAGTGAATTTTTGAAATATTCTCTCGGAATGCGTGTTTTAAATGCAAAATTTTCAGTCCTTATCATGTCATGTGTTTTTTTTACTCTCTTGGAAGGGTTTTTGCATTAAGAAATTTCTATGTCTTTTCATTTCGCTTTTATTTTTTTATTTTTTTATTATTTAAATTAACTTTAAGATGATAATCATAAATGATGATGTATGAGAAACTTGACCAGTGAGACCAATCCCCTCTGGCAAACTTTAGCATGAGGTCTGTGATGCAAAATCCTGGTACCTATTTTTTTTTTTATATTAATAGTGCAGGTTCCCTTATGAATAATATGTCAATAATTCTGTTGTATTTTAAGCAGTAGGCATTTTTAACTTAGAAGTTGTATAACACATTAAATGCTACCGAGTGTGGCACATATCAAGGAAAACTGGACTCTTTTCTAGGAAAATTGTACTAATTTTGGGGTGTATCTGTATGTGTTTTTTGTTGCTGTATTTCATGGAATATCATCTAATGATATAAGATTCTATCAATATAAAAATGCCATAATCCCCCTAGTAAGGGGAATGGCAGAGTCAAAGCAGGGGATTCCCATTCCCTTCTCTCTGCCCCATATAGTCGATTTTAGGACATGCAGGGGAACACGGAGGATGTATTCTTATCCCCCCCTCAGGGGGAATATAGAGGAGAACGCATTATATAAAATGATATTCCTTGTCTTATATACAACAATAAATAACAGCATAGAGAGAAATGAAGCCTATATTTTTTATTTTATTTTGTTTGTAGTTAAGACTAAAACACCCTCTGTATCTTGTGAATTATAACTATATTTCAGTCATGGTCACCTTTTGTGATTCAGGTATTTTTACTTTGCTTTATTACCATATTAACATGAGCAGCTTGGGAGATATAAAAGTTTTAAATTTGCAAAACTTAAAGGCATTTTCTGTAATTTTGTATGTTTGCTACTGAACCCAGTATAGTTATAGGCACTATACAGTATATATATATATATATATATATATATATATATATATATATATATATATATATATATATATATATATATATATATATATATATATATATATATATATATATATATATATATATATATATATATATATATATATATATATATATATATATATTATATATATATATATATATATATATATATATATATTTAAACTATACTGGATTAAGTAGCAAATATACAGAATAGCAGAAAATGCCTTTAAGTTTTGTAACTTTAAAATTTATATATCTCCCAAGCTGCTCATGTAAAAAGAACATCGTTATTATTGTAAGTGACTGCTGAAATATCAGTTTTAAAGATGCAAAACTTTAACCGTGCTTTCTGGCATTTTGTAGTCTTGGCACCTATCTCAGTAAAGTAGTAGGTGCCTTATACGTTTATTAATTTTTTTTTTTTTTTTTTACAAATGTAAAAATATAAAATTCATGGTTTTAGTTTTACAGATTTGGAATTTTTCAATGACTGAAGTTTACTATTCTTTAGCTAAACTTAAGGAAAAAGTGTTGCCTTATCTTTAGAGTGCAGAAATATTAATCTTCCAAAATAACAAATATCTGTACAGATCGTGTTGGTACTCAGTTGATTTTAATACTTCCAGGCAAGTTATAATTCCATATTTCCAGTTCAGAATATAAACTTTTATCTCCATCAACTCATATAATAATCCATTTTAGAGTTTTTCAGTTCAGTATTTACAGTTATCCATCTAATACATGATCAAATCTCTACAGATGTCTTGGTAAAGCCAATTTCAGTGGTGTATTTATTGAAATATCATAGATGTATTTTAGCAGGACAATAACATACAATAGTTGCATAAATATTGACAAGATATTTTTAAAAACTTTATTGGATAGGCAATATTATTTCAAGCAAATTCTGTTCTGTATTTACTCTCTAGTGACTGGATCTATTCACACAGTTAATTTGAGTTCTGGCCTTGCTTTATGTTTCTCTGATAATTTCATAATGGATGTGAGAAATTGCAGCATGAAATTCAATAAAAGATATATCACTACTGTACTATTATACATTTTTACTTTATTAGTGTCGTAATAAAACATGGCTCTGGAGATTTCATAACGCAATGTGCATTATATAAGAAACTTTTTATTTCCTGCTGGCTAGTACAGTGGTAACGCGCTGGCTTCGCATTCACGAGGTCGAAAGATCGGTCCCCGTCCAAGACCGAGAGTTTAAGCTGTTTACTGGCAGGAACTGCTGTGGTTGGACATCACAGTGGGGGGTTGGGGCTTGCCCTGGCTGACGAATACCCATTGTAATGAAATGGAAATAAAGTTTAAAAAAAAAAAAAATGTATGATACTGCTTTGAGCGTGGTTTCAGCAAGTTTCATATGTACACCAGACAAGTGCATAAAATATTTACACAGTATTTGATTCCGTAGTCAAACTAGCTGTTTTTGAAGTGCCGTGAATATCAAAGTGTCTTAAACATAGAAATATCAAACTAGTGTGTCCAACTTTGAGTCTGTAGTCAATGTTGGATTAATTTACTTATGCAAGTACAATAATGGCAAGATCTTCAAGAAGCACAGGTTTTAGGATAAGAAAAATTCTGGTTTGTATTTTGTTAAGAAGAGTAACCCCAGGGTGCTCTGGGGTTATTCATATTAACAAGGCAAGTCGGTTAACCTAACCAAACCCAACCTAACAGAGTATGGGGTTTATCAAGTTCATGGGGTTACTCATCTTTGCAAAATCCTCCGATTTATAACGCTGGAAATTGTAATGTACTTCTAAAACTGAATGAAGATTTACAGTAAGTTTGTATAAGTGAAGAGTTTGCTTAATGAAATATATGGTTTTGTACTTAATATTATATGTATAAATATAGATGAAATTTGGTGTCTGTTGATATAAAGGCTACATATCAATAGGAAATTTATTCAGGATTATGAGGGGGGGGTAAGTACCATGACTGCCATCTTAAGCAAAGCTTAAAGATACACTATGACGTACGTACATGATGCTTTGGTGCTGACATACTTAATTCTACGCATCAGTAGAGAGATTCAAAACTCTAAACATTCCTTTGTAGAGGGTACTTGGGCCCTAGTTATATGGTAGATATGTAGTCGGGCTCTGTTATCACTGTCCCTCGCCTCTGCCTTTCATTTGAGACCTTAAATATGTGTATTATGATCTACTTGTTTTTTAAGTGAGGGGACACGTGTAGAAATGCACACATAAGTATCATATGTATATTTTTTCGTACATATACGGATTATATGATGTATTATTGTGTATGCTTTAAAGAGGTTATTATCTTCGAAAGTAGAAATCTTAGTGTCTTAAATTGCTTTACTATTAGGTATCTTTTATAGAGTTGCTCTTAATGTATAGGCTAAATCGTTTTGGTCTTTTCCCATTTTAGTTCTAACGTGATTGCTTTAGGATAAAACACCATTACTTTAGTCAAGCATTTTAATTAGGTATACAAAGAGCTTAAAATAATTGTAATTAACAATAAAAGACAAAGCAAAACATGTCCTTTAATAAAATGAACAAATTGTGTATATGTTGTAGTACTATTCAATGTTATTTTTGAAGAGTTTTTGTCTTGCTATTTTTATGTATCCTGTACACTATCAGTTACAAGTATAGGTACTATCACTGGTGACTTCCCTTTTGTTTCAAGATATGATTAATTGTGCTTTTGGATGAGAAAATTCTTCCAGTCTGAGACTAAAGTGTGTTGTTGTTTCCAAAGCTGCCTGGTCGAACAGCCCCCAAGTCCCCGAGGAAGGCCGCTGCCTATTCTGGGCTTTTCCACAGAGCTCTCAGGGATTGTATGTTGCGGTGCAGGCATATGTTAGTGTGTGTGTAGTGCAGTCTTCCATAATGTGTTTGCATGTATGAGGTGCTGAACCAGTCTTTTCTAATGGAGAAATTATGGAAAGAGGGTGTCTTACATGTTCTGTGTATTTTTCTTGTTTGTGAGATGGCAATGTGTGTATTGTGTTTGATGAAGTACGTTCCTCTTTTTTTTTTTATTTCATCATTGTTAAATTGTAAAATATTTATGTATTGTGCCCATATGTGTTAGATACTACTACAGAGGGGTTGTAGGTGGGGGAAGAGGCAGTAGGAAGTTGTAATGATGATAATGGTTGAGGAGAGTGATGGGATGTTGATGATATTGGAAGGATGTTCTGATTTGGGGATGGGATGTGCAAGGAATAGGGGATAGGTTTGAAGGAGGGTGTAGGAAGCTTTAGAGCAGATCCAAGGATTTGTGTAGTGTTTCATGTTAGCAAGTGTTTTACAGGTGAAGAAAATTGAACCTTTAGTGTGTCGGCGTAAAGTGATGACTATGGAGCAGATCGGACTTATGTGTTTATAGTTGAATCTTGGGTTGCTCTCGCTGTCTCTAGCTAGAAGTCTTGAATATGACTATGGTGTTGAGAGATCAGGTTCACCTAGGCAACCGGAGACTCTCCCAGGTTCTCGTGCCCCTTGAGGGGCAGGGCTGCTAATGGCACTTTGGCCTCTTGCTTCTCTTCTGAGTTTCTTGGCCGCCTCTGATTTGCAGCTCCGAAGGGTGAAGCTACGCTATAGACGCTGCCTGTCCAGGTCCCAATTTTATGTTGTGTTCAGTCTTGTAAACTCATGATAGAGTTAATACCAAAGTCAGATTTAATTATCAAAATATCTCTATTTATTCTAAAGGCTGGTCACCTTGTATCAGAAAATAAAGCTAATTATGTTGCTTCATGATGACCATATAATCTCCTACAGCATGATTGTAACAATTATACAGTGCTGTAGAGTGTTGGTGTCAGGACTGTAGCTTGAGGTATTCTTTTCCAAAATATGTTTGTAACATTACTTAAATATTAAAACAGACTTTAATTTACTATACATCGTATTCTTTAAATGCATGCACTTATGATCATTATGTACAATATTTATTCTAAACAGGTCCCAGGTGCTATATTTGTTATAATATGGGAGTCATGATCTTAGGGACAAGAGACAAGAATTCTCTTCTCATTGCAGCCAAAAGCTCATAAGGATACAATCCCCTAGACCTTACACATTAAATGGTTCACATTACGAAAATATCAAGCTGATAGGAATGCCTCGGTGATAGTTAAATTTTTATCCATTCCATTTTTGCAAACTCTGTTGGGATCTTGTAAATAAGAGTACCCAGGGTCCTCTAAGGTTATTCATAGTTACATAGCAAGTCACTTTACCTAACCTAACTTTACATAGGGTTCTGGGGGTTACTCATATTTATAAGATCCCCTTATTGTGGAGGGGTTATGGTTTTGTACATTATAATGCCTTCCCTTATACTGCTTTTTTTATTTGCACATGTTGAAACTTTCTTTTTAGTTTTTATATCTTCTTAAGATTATCTTTTGATGTATAATTTATTAACATAGAAGTGTAGTGCATGTTTAGAAAGTGCCATAACCTAAGTTGATGATAACCTTAGTAAACTTAATTTGTAAAATTGCAACATCGGTTACTTCCTTTGTTTGCAGTGATACACATATTTGTTAATTTTAGTCATTAAAGATCGTTAATTCATAAGTTAAATGGGTAATACCTATGTTAAAAATGCTTTCATGATAGTTCTGTATGTTTACTCTTGATCCACATGGTGGTTTAATTTTTGTTAATAATGTCAATTATGTATAATATTTAATAAAAATAAAATGAGAATTATAGAGTACATACATCCTTTTCTGCACTCTGTATACAGTCATCCAAAATATGAAGGTTTCAGTAACTCAACTTGAAATATATTATGGATTCCATGAAGATTAGGCGTTTCAAATACGCACTTGGCGAAAACTTGTAAAAGAATAAAAAGTAGCTAGTTTCTAAGTAGCTACAGTAGCTAGTTTTTCATTTAAAGTAGCTAATTTCGAATTTCAAATAGCTAGAATAAGTACCTGAAGCAACTTGTTTCTAAGTAGTTAAAGTATCAAGTTTCTAATTTAAAGTAGCTAGTTTCTCAATAGCTATAGTAGCTTGTTTCTAAGTAGCTAAAGTAGCTAGTTTCAATCTCAGTCTCAATAAATTTAAGAAAAATTATATAAGCCAAGCATCACAAGTTAACCGTACGTTCAACTGGTGAAGATATAAGCTTTGGTCAATTGATCAAAACATGCACCAAAACATCTTATCTTAAAACACCTACAAATGTATATTGTTCAAGGTATGGTCCAAAGTTAACCTTTTAAACAAACACATTAGTGTGTTATTTTGTAAGGGTTTTTTCAAATTACTCAATGATTATACCTAAGAGTACAGTATTTACATATATAAAACTACAGTACAGGAGGTCCTTGACTTACGTCAGAGTTCTGTTTCTGCAGTGTGATTTAACCCGAATTTCAGTGTAAGTCGGAACACATCTAAATAAGCACCTATTCTAATGCAGTAGTAAAATTTCCCCCTTTTCCATGCATTTCACTATCTCAAATTTCACTTCCAAGGTGATGACTTTTCTTTTCTTCAAAGCACTGGCACTAGAAGAATCTGCTTTACACTTGGGAAACATAATACAGGCCAAAAATGATAAAAAAAAGAAGCAAAGTAATTTATGGGAGATGTGTAACCACGAAACATTTTAGCTCATTGACAGAGTCAACTGAGGAATCCCTGTAATACTGTATATAAGAATACTGAGTTTTCCCAATAAATATAAGTTTTCACTGTTGACTGGTACCCACACTACAGACTGAAACATCCCATGTAGAGCTGCAAATTCAGAGAGAAATACATGTTGCGTTTAGGAAAAAATAATCACATTCGCTGACTGACGTAAACTTTGAAGTCTGGCGGACGATATTGTACAGCTGCATCTTCCCATATCACTGGATCTTCAGCTATTATCCAGGAGAATTGATGTACAAGATTCGTGAGGAAAAAGAACAGTTCCAAACGAGCCAGTGATTCTCCAAGGCAATTACGTTTGCCTGAAACATCAAGACAAATGTCTTTGTTATGAAGATGCTTCTCTCTCTCTCTCTCTTTCTCAGTTATGGTTATAACACACTACATTTTATCTCATAAATACTACTGAAAAGAATATAAACCTAGTTTCTTACCGTAGCCAAAGGGCAAGAAGGCCTTTGGTTTAAATGCTTTCCCTTCGGAAGTCAAAAAATGTTCTGGGTAGAATTTCTCAGGACATTTCCAGTATTGCGGACTCTTCATTGCATGCGATAAATTGTATATTATATCTGTACCTATAAATTAAAAGGTCGTTAGCAATTAATACATAAATATTACCTTAGAATTGGCCAACATTTTTAAATAAGCATTAAGAAAAACATCCTGAGGTAATATAATATTTTGTTTATTATGAAAACTATCACACTTACAGTCATAAATTGCATATATATCTGTTCCTAAAATATTGGAGGTCGTTGGTAGTTATTAATATATGAATATTACTCTGGTTGTGACCAATCTTTATAAATACTGGCATTAATTAGCAGTTATATATTATCCTAGTATTGACCAAAATTTATAGTTATGAGCATAAGAAGATTCTGATAAACAGTATTGTTAATGTTTTTTTAATATAAAAACTTAGCATAGAACCTTGTTTAAAGTTATTAATAAAAATTTAATCCAGACAGCATTATAACAAAAATCAGGTCTGAATTTTCTAGTGCCTGTATATAAATACCGGTATGTTGTCTAGTATATTATTTATTTTGCATTGTATTGAGATATTTAACAGTAAGATACAATTTAACTATTAAAAAAGAAATTAGTCCTCAAATACTGTAATAAGTTACAATTTAACTATTTAAATAAAATTACTTATTAAAATTTAGTCCTAGAGAAAAAAAAAGTCAATTAATATTGAATAGTTATAATCTAATGACCTAAATTAAGAAATTTCGATCTTGTGAAGATGAGTAACCACCAGAACCCTATGGAAAATTATATAACCCCATAAATTGTTAGGTTAGGTTTAATGACTTGCCTTGGAAAGTATGAATAACCCTTGAGCATCCTTGGGTTACTCTTCTTTACATGATCCAGTTTTAACTTGTACTTGTTACTTGCAAATGACAGACTTGATTGCAGATGACTGATTCAGAGATTCCTCTCCACAAGATGGAGAAAATATTTCTTTTAAATATATCCAGCAAAAGAGAAATTTAATAGTAAAAATTTACTTACCAATCTCAAACTGTACGATTAAATTGTTGTTGTTGTAATTTGCCAATGTATGTGTCACTATTGATCCCTATTTGAGGATGGGTTGACAATGACAGGTAAAAGCTGGGGAATTAAGGCTAGGCGCCCTTCCTAACACCCAACGGTATACTACAACGTGGGTTTGTCACTCCTGAGGCGAGCGCTCTCACCATTATGCCACCGTGGTCCTCGTAAACAAGTAAGGTTAGTGCATTTTATAAACTTAAGTGTTGATATGCATGCTCTCCAAGCATTTATATCCCTAATAATAGAACTCCACTAAGGAAAATGATGCAAATGAATACTGAAGTGTAAATTTTACCACCGAGGGGGAGTGCAAGAATACCTCCTCCATGTTCCCCTGCATTTAATAAAAATTAACTAAATGGGAAGGAGCAAAGGGAATGAGATTCCCTCATGGGTTTTTTCCCCATAAAAATATAAGTTTTTTCTGCTTCAGCTTAGCCATCCCCCTCATATGGGGAATTATGGCTATGGTGTGGATATATATATATATATATATATATATATATATATATATATATATATATATATATATATATATATATATATATATATATATATATATATATATATATATATATATATAAGTACAGTATACTGTATTACCTTTTGGCAAATGATATTCGCCCAAGGTTGCGTCATCCATTAGCTCATGAGTTATGCCAAATGGAAATAAATCAGCAAGTCGATTAATCTCGTATACGACGGCAGTAGTATATGGGAGGCTGAAATGAGATGTAAGAGATACTAAATGATCTGTATTACGTCATGGACTTCTCTTTCTACTATGGTATCTTCTTGCGAAGGACTTTGGTTTTGGCAGGTGTGATTGTTACCCTGAGTGACTACCCTTTCTAACCTCAGACCATGGCATGGCACAAACCCTTAACCTTATGACTTAAAGTTGCAAGTGCTACCACTATGCCATGGTGATCACTTAAGAGATATTAAGTATGAAGCAAAAACCTTGAATTATAAAGTACTGTACTGTACATTAAAGGGCATTTGGTAAATATTATAAATCCGTTGTTAAAACAATCTTGAACCAGTGGAACTCATTCTATGCCTCATGGAAAAATAATAAATAACATATGTACAAATATTGGGATCGTGTATTTACCTTTCAATGTGACTTAGGGCAGGATGGTTATCCATACCAGGCGGACCTACAATATCATCTAATTCTTTCTGCATTTTTTTTTGCACTTCAGGATTTGCAACCAACTGATAAATGGCCCATTGTAAGGTAGATGCTGTAGTCTCGCTACCAGCCAAGAAGAGATCAACTAAACCCGCTTTTAGGTGATGCACTGCAAGGGGACAGTTTGGTAAATAAAAATCCTCGAGAAAAAACTGGCAAAGCAGTGTTCAAGGTACGTGAATACAGTATTGCATTTTTAACCATTACAGAAGAATATTATTATGAAAAATTACAGGAAAATATTTTGCGTTCTTGTTTGCCGTTTTGTGTCACTGTTACTCCCCAATTTTGGGGTGTACGCAGACTGGCTGGATCTGGGGAATTAAGGCTGGATGGGGACATCATTGAGTAATGAATACAGTATTAGCATAATGCTAATAGCATCCCAGGGGACTTATCTCCTAACATCTGTTGATTACTAGCAATTCTACAGAATATAACAAGCAACCTGATACGGGAATATTTTTCTGTATCATTTATAGCATGACATATGGAGTACGACTATTCTTCAAAGCTCCTCTTTACTGGATAAGGACAGAAAAAGCTCAATAAAAAACGTAAATTAATAAAAAAAAAAAAAACTATAACAACATGCATGAATATACTGACTACTTAGAAGCGTCTCTTTGCCTTCTTCTTTGCACTCCTTTAGCTCTTTCAGATAACTGCCAACATAACTGTTAGGATCGCCAGTGTAATCCAATTGCTTGCAGTATGTTGTCAGTTGATCCTAGAGAGGAAAAGCTTCTGAACTGGGCATAGAATTTGGATCGTGTAAAGATATGTAACTCCCAGAGCTCTTATGTAAAGTTAAATAACCTCATATATTATGTTAGGTTAGGTTATGTGGCTTGCCTTATTAATATAAATAATGCTAGGGCAAACTGGGGTTATCTTAATCCAATACTCTCAATGAAGAGGTTAAAACTATAAAATACATTTGATACCTAAACACAAATATATGTGCAATATGAACAAATGTCAATGCTACTAATAAGGATATGTTCAAAATACAGAATGTAGATAAGTACCTCAAGAAAGTCCAGCAAGTCCATCATATGACCATTAAGTCTCTTGTAAACTTCCAGATTTGGAAACAGCTTTTTAATGATAGGTAAACTGTAAGGAAAAATGGAAGTAAATTTAATATGACAACAAATTACCCAGATAATAGAAGTGAAGACACTCTTATTGGTATACCTCCATCCTGACAGACATTGAGCAGAGCATCTCTCCACCCTTGCATAGTCTCGTCACCTTTTTAATTATACTGCTGGAGTTTGATTGACCACGTCATGTAAAGGCAGTTTAAACATTGCAAGGGTGGTAACTATAATAGGAAAATGTTTTGTAAAGGTGATCAGAAGGCACTTTTGCCTTATGGCTTGATTTTACTTGAGGGATCTAATGGTTGCATACCCATAACCCATTTCCCAGCTCTGAACAAACTGACATGAGGGCATCTTCCTCCAGGGTTAAGACTACATACAGACACCTTCCTGCATGAATGGTTCCCTCAATACCAATACAGCCATAGTGGAGCTGGAGTGAACACTCACAGCACAGCCACCAAATTCATTACAGAATTACCCAGGTCTCTGGCTTAGAGTCTTTTCATTCGGTATATAGATATACGAATTGCCATTACTGAAAGGGAGACCTCATTGGTGGTCTATGCTCAATAAATCTCATTTTTTACAACCTTCTATATGTCGCTATTAATCCCCATTATGGGGGTGGACACAGACAGATTGGAGCTGTGAAAATAAGGATGAATAACCTTCCTAAGACCCTGCTTCAGGTTTGATAGCTTGTATGTCACATCTCGAGTCAGGTATCCTAATCACTACACTACCACGGCCCCACTTTATATACCTTTCAATGTGAAGGAAATAACAAAAGTAACTTTAAAAAACATTGCCATTTATATATATGTATTATCAGTGATAATTTTGATATTGGCATTTATATTTACTAAAAGACTTTTATATGTACTGAAAAATTGAGATTTACCGTGACTTACTTCTGAGCAAGACTGAAAGGATTGAAAGCTTGAAGCATTTTATTAATCTTGTCTACCAATTGTTTCAAACAATTATCATCATGAGAGAAGCGTTTGCCAATCATCATTCCCCAAAGCACATTGATGATACTTCGGTTGAATGTAAACTGAAAATAGAGGATTGAAAGAAATAAGATGTCAAAGCCATTAACCATTTAAAAAAATTATTTTGGGGATGGTTATTATGATTATTTTTCCTCATACACGATGCCATAACTCATAGAATTATTATGTATGGTCTGTCGTGTTATAAACCATTTTCAGTCAGGGCAGATCTGTATTCATACTGACCTAAAACTCTAGCACAGAATAACATAATCCTGTTCATAATTATAAAGTAAAATGCAGTACTTACTCCCACTGTGATCTTCTGGTTGCCTTGACTTGCAAAGTAATCATGTAATTCATCAAATTCGCTTCTCATGACGGGTTCAAGGCTTTGTTTCCCAAAGCCGAGATTTTTCATTACATGGAGAGCAAAACGTCTCTGGTGCCTCCACACATCTCCACTGGTACCCGATATTCCTGATGAAGTAAGCAACATACAGATTGTTATGCATCTAAGCTTATTATCTTGTGTTAAATTCTAATATATACAAATTATCTACATGATTTTATACTAAATATTTGTACAGTTAATGATATGCCGATAATTTGGAGTACTGTAAAAATAACCATGAAATACTGTACTGTATTTATAAACTGCTGACACTAAGGACTATATCAAGAATTACATGCTAATAAAATAATAATGAACTGCATTATCACTATTAGTTTGCACATAGTGAAACTATAGATACTGTGGAAATTAAGCCCAACCAGGTGTTCCACCTCTCAGGTGTGAACCAAACCAGGTGTTCCTCCTCTAATGTATAACTAAAAAAGGCAGGAAAACCATATAAGGGGTTGAATGAAATTGCTGAAACAGCTTCATTAAGATGATACAAATAATGAATTTAGGTTATAAATACTTCAGGCGGAGTAAAGAATGAATAAAATGCATTTAAAATATGAGAAACTTCCTTGAGCTAACCTAGGGAATCCTCTCTTCCACTTATTCGCATGTTTCTATCATTGAAGAGAAACAAAGGTGGACGTCCAGAATATCTATTATCAGTGCCCGTGGATCTAATCAACAATGGGTCACTGATCAAAACTGTCCTGTTAAGTATAAAATATAATAGTTACTTGGTCATACACAGTAATCCAGGTTTTTGTGCCCTGTGAAAGGCATACTATCAAACACATTGTGGAAAACAGCACCGCACTCAACCACATACTCCACCAACACAAAGTACACTCCCTGAGAGTTCTGCAGGAAAGCCAGGGATTAGCAGTGGACTTTCTTATGGACTCAAGGCTCTTCAGCTAGGCAGAGATGAACATATGTGCAGGCCCTGTATCCCTTGTGGTCATCATGGTAGAAATTCAGAACTACCTCACTAGTAGAAATATATACTGTACTGAACATCTTCACAACTGCAGACATTTACTGCTTAAAGTCAGATATATGTTCCAAAAGGTAGACAATAATATTTGCAACGTCTTCTTATACTAAGTGACATGATTATTTGACTATAAAAGAACAGAAATCAACAGAAGACCTTAGTGATTACAATTGTATTTGTATACTCATTTTCAGAGCATAAATACACTCATCAGCGTTAAGGTACTAAATTGTTTTCTGCTTTCTCTTCGTATTCAAATAATCATATTTACAGTATTCACATGCATATCGTAAAGCAGATTCAGTGAGTGGTACATGAAGAAAGCAGCACTTCGAAGCTTCTTGTAATTACCTAATTGTGCGTACGGGAAAGAGCCCCATGCTCGTAATGCCCCGTCTCCTGGTCGGTTCCATTTTTGTTCTTAGTGATACTTCTCATACTTGCCCTTAAAACCATGGATTGAGTCAGCATTAACTACATTTTCACTTAGCAAATTCCAATCATCAACTACTCTTACTCTAAAACAGTTCTTCCTTACATCCTGCAAAAAAGTTTTCTTACAAAGCTTCAAACTATAACCACTAGTTCTAGTGTCAGTCATATTAAAATATCAAGCCCTATCCACTCTGTCATAACCATGAAGGAATTCAAAAACCGTCAACAAATCGCCCCTCATTCTTCTAGCTTCGAGTGATGGTAAGTCTAATTCCTTCAGCCTCTCCTCATAACTGAGATTGAATATTTCTGGCACCAGTTTCGTGGCATGTCTTTGAACTTTTCCCAGCTTAACTACATGCTTTTTCAAGTGTGGATTCCAAAAGGGGGTCTGCATATTCAAGTTTTGGCCTCACATAGGCTACATAAATATTTCTGAACATTTACTTGTCCATGTGCCTGAAGGCTAACTTTACATTTGCTAAGATAGCATATATTGTCCTTACTATGCCATTTATAGGCATTTCCGGAGACAAAACTGCTAGTATGTTTACTCCTAGATCTCTCTCATTCTCTGTTTCTTGAAGTTTTGCTCCTGCTATTGAGTATTCGAGCTTGGGCCTTCATGCGCTAGTACACATTCTCATTACCTTACATTTAGAAGTATTGAATTTCATTAGCCACTTTTCTGACCACTCATACAGACTATTTAGGTCTTCCTGAATATCTCTACCATTGTTCTCGTCTCTTACTTTCTTCAAAATCTTTGCATCCTCTGCAAACATATTCATGAATGAATTTACAGACTCTGGTAGGTCATTTACATATATAAGGAACAAAAGTGGCCCCAAAACAGAACCTTGTGGAACTCCACCACTAACCCTTCTCCATTCAGACAATGAGTGTCTTACTCTAACCTTCTGTTCCCTTCCAAGTAAGTTTTATCTATTCCAAGAAAGTTCCCTCTTATCTCGCCATTGATTGCAGCTTTTTAATAACTTTCCCATGTGGGACCGTATCAAATGCCTTCTGGAAGTCTAGGAATATGCAATCTGCCCAGCCCTCTCTCTCTCCTGTAAGATTCGGCTTACCTCATCATAAAATTCTAATAAGTTTGTTACTTTTGATCTACCTTCTCTGAAGCCATGTCGTCTCACTGTGCAACATATAAGCCATAAAAAATAAAAAAAAAAAATGCAAATAACACATTTACTCTCATATGCATTGTCTTAATTCAAAAAGTCCACAAGAAATGAGATGAGGTAATGAGAAAAGAGAGGCCACATCACAATAACTATAACACTTCTTTGAATAAAGTTAGGAAGAACTTTTAGTGTATAGTTGGCAAGCTGCTTACTAATCACCTCATTTTCTTTTATCCTTTCCATCATATAGTCACAGACACATATAATACATTACCTCCCCTAACTTCTTGGCACACAATGTCGTCCCTTATGAGGTTCTGTCAATTGTCTTTCACATATTTATTCTTGAACAATTTAATTATGTTGGCTCACTGTAAAGCATACATACATGTACAATGGCCAAATGAAAACACATACATTCATCAGAAGCTAATATACATCGATGGGTCCCCTTAGCTCCTTGAGGATAAAGTTACCACAATATGTCCCTTCACGATCCAACTTGGGCCACCCACAGAGTAAGTGGGCAGTGAGTCAAGGTGCACTGTGTAGCAGTATAAAGAATACAAAAAAAGCACCATACAGTAAACTTACATTCTCCCAAAGACCTTGAAACTGCAAATGTCACCATATTTCTTCTGAAATTTTGCAAATGAAACCTTGGCTGAAGGCATCATGGCTATGGCACTGCCAATAACAGGAAGGATTAGGGGACCTGCAAAATGGAAGACTATTAAAAGCCTTTTTATATCTCAAACATAATGGAAATAAATAAAGGATCCTCTGAAGTAAGAAATACAAACTTATGGGTTCCTTATTACCGGTTTATTGCAAGAGGAGACTAGACTATAAGAAACAAGAGAGAGAAGGTCTGACAGTCATCAACTGAGTGATGTAGAGAGACAGGGCATAGTACATCATTAGTTCTGGTAAGGGTCACCCAACTAGTCTCTGCAGGATATGATATTATTTATACGCACATGACCTGTATCATGA
>JAXCGZ010016156.1:10000-28756 GCA_037179515.1 Halocaridina rubra | reverse complement strand
TTCAACATACACACAAAGAATCAGACCAGCCTCCTGGAACAGAGCAGACATCCCAAAACCAAAGGACCCTAACAATCCTTGCCCCATCTCCCTATTGAGCTGCCTGAGCAAGACGGTAAGAAAGATGGTGCTCAACAGAGTTCGAAGGAATGCCCATCCTTCCCAGAAAGCATGTTTGCCTAGCCCGGTTTAAGCACCTCAGAATGCATAGCCTCCTTGCTATCATATATCAACAATAGCCGTGGATGCATCGTTTTCCTAGACCTAGAGAAGGCCTTTGAACTAGCCAATGTGCCAGCGATACTCTCAGCTCTCGTCACAAAGTAGATCAAAGGAAACCTTCTCTCATGGATCAAGCAGAGCCTACAAAACCATAGTGCTCAAGTCAAATCAGAAGGGCACTACTCCACCTACAAAAACCACAAAAATGGAACCCCCCAAGGTGGAATCCTTAGCCCCTTCCACTTTAATTGTCTTATGGAAAAGCTCATGGACACTGCACTACCACATGGAACCAAACTCATCAGTCATGCAGACTACTTTGCCCTCGTCACAATAGGCAACAGAAACTCCAACAAGACCCAGTGCTGCCTCACCAAGATTCACCAAGCCTCCATCTCCCTCGGAGTAAAAATCAACGCCAGCAAGACCAAGGCCCTCCCCATCCACCAGCGGAGACCAGACACTAGTCTGGTCATAGGCAACGAGCCTGTGGACTGGGTTACCAAGCATCCATACCTGGGTGTACACATCGATGGCAGACTAACCTTTGGACCTGATATTCAATGCTTGCATGTCAAATGCAGCCAGTGACAAGCGGTCCTTCGTCGATTGTCGGGTCTCTATGACGGTGCATCCTTCAGTGTCCTCAAAACCTTCTATGTAAAAGCCATACACAGCCTCATAGACTATGCTTGTCCCACACTCTGGCTACTAAAAGACCAACAACTGGACACGATAGAAGTCATACAGAATAACGACATGTGTACCATGCTAGGAGCCCCATGTGGACCAAGATAGAAAACATCCATCTAGAATCCAGCCTCATGCCACTCAAACTTAGAGCTCAAGAAAAAGTAACCCTCTTTGTGGCCAAAACCACCACTGCCCAACCTACTTGCCTCACTGGCACAAATTTCTGGCTAGCTCTCAAACGCCATCCCAACCACCATCCTAGAACCTGGACAGCCAAGGTCTGTGCTGGCCTGCAAGCACTACCAGTCAGGGAGGACATCCTAGCCAAGATACAGGACACTCCACTTCCTGAACACCGATGCCCACCCCCATGAAACGACCAACCACTCGACATAAAAATCAAGCTCCTTGACAACCCCAAAAGCTCAGTCAATCCGCTTGTCTTTAAAAACATATACAGGGACAAAATTCAGAGCGCGAGCAGGCCGAACTCCCAAGCCTTCTGCACTGATGGCTCAGTGAATAAAAAAACTTGTGTCTCAGCCACCGCCTTCACCACCGAAAACCACATTCAATCATGATGACTGTCAATCTCCTGCTCCTCGCTTCAGACTGAGCTGGTTACCAGAGCCAATGCCCTTAATTTTTTCACCCAGCAATGAGCTGACCATGCCCTAATTCTCACTGACTCCAAAAGCACCTTACAGGCAATCAAGAAGCCATTCCTCAGAAAAAATGTATGCACCATCACCACCATTCTCAACCTCTTCCACAGGACAATCTTTTTTTTTTCGTTGATGTTCTCCCTTGAGGGTGAGAGGACCTTCCCTTTTTGGCCAGCAGGTGTGGTAAGATTTTGTTGATTGGAGGTGGTATTCGCTCTTGAGGGCAAATGGGCTTTCCTACTTTGGTACGGAGGTGGGGTGAAATCTGGTTATTGTTGGTGGTATTCACTCTTGAGGGCAATCGAACTTTCCTATTTTGGCCCGCAGATGAGGTTGTGCAAAACTGTAAAGATAGTGGAAAACAAAAGTGTTCAGTTGAGGATTATTAGTTTACATCAAATAATTTAATGAATTCCTGGTTTGGTGATGAGAGAGAGTTATTACATGGTTATCTTGGTGGAGGGTATTGACTGATGATAGTTAGTAGACTGTTCATGCAGTTGTTTGTTGCTGGTTTGATTATTGTGGGGCCATCAGTTTTCGGTCAAATTTCTGAAAAGGAATCACATTCGAGGATGTAGTGGAGCAGTGGATGTGGTGAGGCTACCTGGCAGAAAGTGCATTCCCTGATGATATCATCCACTATTTGCCAGGTGCACTTGTATCCGAGTCTCAGACGGTACACATTGACTGCTGTGCTTCGTCGAAGGTTCATAGGCAAGGTGATTCGTTGAAGATCAGTGGTGGCTTTATACCACCAGGTGGAGGGGGAGCCAATGTCTGTGCACAGGTTGTGTTTAGTTATTAAGACGTTAAGGAGTGACTTGGTGGCTTTGTTTTTTATCTGTTGAATCCCAGGAGGCAGAGATCTTTGGATTTCTGCTCTAAGAGTGGCTTATTGGCAGCTTGACCGGCTTCCTCATTTCCCTTGATGCCGACATGGCTGGGAATCCAGGCAATAGTGATGGCTTTTCCAAGGCTGGTTGTCCTGTTGTAGTGATGAAGGATGGTGGTGATGATACATACATTGTCTCTGAGGAGCAGCTTCTTGATGGCCTGTAAGGCGCCTTTAAAGTGAGAGATAATTAGGGCATGGTCGGCTCCTTGCTGGATGAAGAAGTTGAGGGTGTTGGTTATGGCAACAAGCTCAGTCTGGAGCGATGAGCAAGAGTTTGACAGTCTCCAGGATAGAATGGCCTGTAAGGTGCCTTTAAGATCAGAGAGAATTAGGGCATGGTCGGCTCCTTGCTGGATGAAGAAGTTGAGGGCGTTGGTTATGGCAACAAGCTCATTCTGGAGCGATGAGCAGGAGATTCACAGTCTCCCAGATAGGACGTGGTTTCCAGTGGTGAAGGCAGCGGCTGAGGCTCCAGTTTCTTGATTTATTGAACCGTCAGTGTAGAAGATCTGAGAGTTCGACCTGCTCCAGCTCTGAATTTTGTTCTTGTATATGTTTTTAAGGACAAGCGGCTTTACCAAGCATTAGAGGTTGTCAGGAAGCTTGATCTTTATGTCGAGTGGTTGGTCATTCCGTGGCGGTGGGCATCGGTATTCAGGAAGCGGTGTGTCCTGTATCTTGGCTAGGATGTTCTCACTGATTGGCAGTGCTTGCAGGGTAGCGCAGACCTTGGCTGCCCAGGTTCTAGGATTGTGGTCCGGTGGCGATTGAGGGCTAGATGGAGATTTGTGCCAGCGAGGCATTTATGTTGGGCAGTGGTGGTTTTGGCCACAAAGAGGGTCAGTCTTTGTTGAGCTCTGAGTTTGAGTGGCATGAGTCCTGATTCCATCTGGATGTTTTCTCTCTTGGTCCACATGGGGCTCCTAGCATGGTGCTCATGGCATTGTTTTGAATGACTTCTATCTTGTCCCAATGTTGGTCTTTTAGTAGCCAGAGTGTGGGACAAGCATAGTCTATGAGGTTGCGCATGGCTTGTACATGGAAGCTTTTGAGGACATTAAATGATGCACCATCGTAGAGGCCCGACATCCGACGAAGGATCGCTTGTCGTTGGCGGCATTTGTCGCACAAGTGTTGAATTTCAGGTCCAAAGGTTAGTTTGCCGTTGATGATACCCAGGTATTGGTGCTTGGTAACCCAGTCCACAGGCTCGTTACCTATTACCAGATTAGGGTCTTTTCTCCACTGGTGGATGGGAAGGGCCTTGGTTTTGCAGACATTGATTTTAACTCCGAGGGAGATGGAGGCTTGGTGAATCTTGGTGAGGCAGAGCTGTGTCTTGTTGGAGCTTCTGTCACCTATTGTGACGAGGGCAAAGTCATCCGCATAATTGAAGACTTTGGCTCCATGTGGTAGTGCGTTATCCATGAGTTTTCCATGAGACAATTAAAGAGGAAGGGGCTAAGGATTGGAAAAGCCATCACTCTTGCCTGGATTCCCAGCCACGTCGGCATCAATTGAAATGAGGAAACCGATCAGGCCACCAAACAAGCCACTCTTAGAGCAGATATCCAAATATCTCTGCCTCATGGGATTCAACAGATAAGAGCCAAAGCCACCAAGTCACTCCTTAATGTCTTACTAACTAGACACAACCTGTGCACAGACACCGGCTCCCCTTCCACTTGGTGGTGTAAAGCCACCACCAATCTCCAGCAAATCACCCTGTCCAAGAACCTTCAACGAAGTACGGCGGTCAATGTGTACCATCTGAGACTCGGGTACAAGTGCACCTGGCGAATAGTTGAGGATATCGTCAGGGAGTGTACCTTCTGCCAGGAAACCTCACCACATCCATTGCTCCACTACATCCTCGAATGTGATGCCTTTTCAGGAATTTGACGGAAAACTGGTGCCCCCAAAATATCCAACATTGATCTCAATGCCCTTAATGTTGCTAGCTCCATAATAAGACCAGCAACAAACAACTACATGGACACTCTACTAAATACCATCAGTCAATACCCTCCACCCAAATAACTATGTAACAACTATCAATCATCACCAAAGCATGAGTTCATGAGGTTAAGAACCAATTTCTCAACCTATCCAGGGCTACTAAAAGAATATTGGTTTGATGTAAACTAATAATCCTGAGCTGAACACATGTTTTCTATTATCATTACAGATTGGTACAACCCCACCTGCGGGCCAAAAGGGAAGATCTGGTCACCCTCAAGGGTGAACATCATCATCATCATCATCCCTTAATATTTCTCGTTTTTATTATTTGTTTTTGCTTGTTGCACCTAAAATACTGTCTCTCCCATGCATCTCTGCCATAATTACCTGCCAGGGACTACCACTACAGTAGCCCTCAAATATTATATAAACGAGTTACTTCTCTGGATATATATCCTACAGATGACGTCACCAGGAGGGACATTAAATCGTCCTCATTTGGCGGCCTAACATCCCAGAGGCAAGATCTCTCCTCAGAAACAGGAATGACACACCTTTAATAACGGGAAAACTGAATGCACGAGCACACAAATAATGAGTCTCCAATATTACTCTACTGGATGAAAATATATTGGTTAGTCACAGCTAATCAGAAATATTTATACTTCAGTAAGAACATACAAAAACATTAATTATTAAGCTGTATTAGCGTAAAACAATTTATTCACAATAAATGAAGAATAAGCGAGATAAATACAGTATGTATTCCTTAAATTGTGGGTAACCATAAATGTTTGCAATACCAATAAGGCAAAATTACTTATTAATTATTTGCAATTTATATAGTAAAACACTTTATTTATGATACAGTTAGAATCTACAAAATAAATATGTATTCATTCAATTTTGTTTAGCAAAAAAATATTTGCAGTGCCAAAAGGGCAAACCACATTTTGAAATATTTGCAACTTATAGCTCAAAACACTTTAGTCCCAATAAATGAAGAATCAGCAAGATAAATACAGTATGTATTCATTAAATTTGGTTAACAAGAAACATTTGCAATGCCAACAAGACAAAAGTACTTATGAACTATTTGAAATTTATAGCGTAAAACACTTTATTTAAATTAGTATTGTAAAACACTTTATTGATGATGATAGGAAAGGGTGAAATGAAATTAGAATCTGTTAGGAGAAGGGATAGATTTGTAAGTGGTAATGAACAAACTTCTGAAGGCAAAAGTTTATTTTGGTACCAGCATTTAAAGACATTTTTTATCAATGTATATCAGTGGTAATTTGCAGGTCAAGGAATTAAAGTTGGTAAATGAGATTCCAATTAGGTAATATACAAAAGTGCATTTTGTGTGAGAATGTAATTGAGAAAAATATCTAGAATTTAACCAGTAAAGGATTTGACCAGGAATGTATTTAATCAGTTTCTTTAATTCTTAATTTGCTTGATCAATAAACTTTACCATACAATATTTCTCAACTTGTTTGTGCCAGATGAATTCCTTTGAAGATGCCAAGTAAAAAAAGTTTGAAGTAAGCGTGACTGCTGAGGCGAGATCTTGCCTCTGAGTTGTTTGGAAGCCAAATGAGAGCAATCAAGCATCCCTCTTGGTGATGTCATCCTTTGGCAGCCTGTAGGGTGTATATTCAGAGCAGTAAATCATCCCCAATGGTTTTTCCTATGGTGGTGGTCCCTGGCAGGCAATTATGGCAGACATGCAAAGGAGAGGCAGTATTTTAGGCGCAACAAGTGGAAGCAAACAAAAGAATCGAGAAATATATATGGGCAAAATATACTACAGGCGAAAAACTCCAGAACGTTCTTTGCATTGCAGGAGAAGGAATCTTAAATATTTAAATAGTATAGAAGCTACTGAAATGTATCTGGACAGGCTGATGACATATCAGCAGGGTCAAATTTATAACAAACTTATCAGCAAGAGCAATTTTTATAATGTAAAATAATTTATCAGCAAAAGCAATTTTATAATAAGAAAATTGCATAAAGAACGTATCTAACAGACTCGCTAGGATTTTGGCATCGTTCATGAGTAAAAATTAAGAGCAGAAAACATAGAAATAGGGGGGGAAATTTTTATATTGGGATCATGCTTTCTACACATACAAGAATATTAAGCAAAATGTATTTAAAATTAGTGCTATACTGAAATATTAATTGCAAATAATCATAATCTGCAAAATGCAAAGAGTAAGAAATTTTTTTCTATCAAGAAAAGACTACAGTTTCTGGTGACTTTGAGCAAAATACTGTTATAAAGGCCCTTTCTTGAGAATATTGAATTAACAAAATTCTACTTAGGAAGGTGAAAAAAGAACAGAGAGTTATGGTAACTTCAGTGTTATTATGAGGGATGAGAGATCCTTTTAAGGGAAAAGAACAAATGAACAAACAAAAAAAAAATGGGATCCACCACTGGAACATATTTTGCAATAAGTAAAGTGAACAATTCCTATTATAAAATATTAAGTGACATGCAAAACATAAAAGGAATTTGATCAAATTCAAATTTCAAGAACATTAAAATCACAATTAAATGTCAGAGGATATCAATATTTTAGTTTAAGAATTCCTCACGCAATAAAACAACATAAAAAAAAATTACAATATACGTAAAAGGAAAATTTGAACGAAGTCGTCATTAACAGTGGTGACTAGATTTAAAACATATTCAGCTATTTAACACTAACCTAACAGTTTTCCTCATGTTCTGGCTTTTAGAGTCCAACAAAAGGGGAATATAAAACTAAACTCAATGAAGCATCCTTCATCTTTGTCTTCATCTCACATAAGGAATAACGTTACTACACATGGATACGTTCCACAATTGTGAATAAACTTGCTATACTAAAGAAACTTAAGCAAAACCCATTTTACACGTACATGACCAAACTGAAATATGTATGTAAGCTAAAATAAAGTACAGTATTAAAGATATAAAAGATAAACATAAAAATAAACAACACATCAGAAAAGTAATCTTTACAGACAAGTTAAACTGAGGCTAACAGCACCAGCTTTCTCATTTGAGGGTAACAACCATTGACTTAGCAGATAAGCAAGGTCATTGTCCTTTCCATCAACAAGTTGGGCAGTGAATTGGAAAAGAATCAGGTAAAGTGCCCACCTTTTCAGCTGAGGATTTAACTTGTCTGCAGTCTCTAAATATAGGAGAGGATTGTGGTCTGTTCTCATTATAAAATGTTGTCCATACAGATGGACTTCAAATTTCTTGATGCCCCAATATGCGGCCAGAGCTCTCTTCTCCACGGTGGAGTGATTCCGCTCAGCAGAAAGAAGCTTGCGGCTTGCAAATCGCACTGGAGCTTCTTCTGCTGAGTTGATCGACCGGTCTTGCAAGAGCATGGTGCCCAGGTCTTTATTTGAGGCATCGGTCTGCATGATAAAGGGAAAATCAGGGTTTACCAGTTGTAACACTGGCTAACCTGCCAATGCTTCTCAGATCTTGAAAAATGTTCTCTCCGCCTCGTCTGCCCATTGGACACGGGAGGTTTTACCTCGCTTTGAGGAGGTCATTTGCTGCAAAGGGGCAGCTATAGTATTAAAGTGTGGAATGAACCATTGGCAGTAACAACACTACCCAGAAATGATCTTAGTTGAGTGACAGTAGCAGGTTTCTCCATATCCTTAATAGTTTGCACCTTGTCCTGTAAATGGGACATAGCTCCTTCTTCAACCAAGTGGCCGAGACACTGCAATTGTGTGAAATCAATCTCAAATTTGGAAGGCTTTACATGAAGTTCATGCTGTTTCAGACGGGCAAGAATTCTGCAAAAAGTCGAGAGGTGCGACGACCAATCCTGAGAATGCACCAGGATGTCGTCTTGAAAGCATGAAAAATTGTTGAGGTCCTGCAAAACTATCCTCATAAGCCGGCTGAAGTAGCCGGGGCATTCATCATACCAAAAGGCATGACCCTGAACTGGTACAGACAGTATCTTGAGGAAAAGGCTGTTAGAAGCTTGGTAGTCTCGCTCAGAGGGACTTGTCAAAATCCACTGGCCAGATCCAATTTGGACAGATAGCGGGCTCAGGAGAGTAACAAGAAAATATGCTCGGCGTCGGCAATGGGCTCTCCATCAAAGATGGTACGGGAGTTAAGCTTACGACTGTCGAGGCAGAACCTGTGACTGCCATCTCGCTTAGGCACTGCCAGTATCACGAACACCGAGGCGAAATACTCTTATCAACTATTCTGAAGTGGACCCAAGTGTCAAGATCTTCCTTCAGCAGTGTGGACAGCTGGTGGGGAAGGAAATAGGAATGCTGAAATGGGTCTGGGTCAGTCAATCTGACATGATGCTCAAGGGTAGCGGTAGTGCCTGGGAGATCAATGAAGACGTTATCGTAGTCCTCTAATATCTTGTTCAGCTATTCCTGTTGACTCGGTTGCAGTCTAGAGTTAATAAAGCTATTACTCACACGTTCCTTTTGGTTTGTGGGAATGGCAGGATCCTTACCATCATAAAAAATTAAGGTTACATCTTCAATTGCGAGGGCAGTTGCTGTGCCAAGAGGGGCTTCTTCCAAAAAACTCCACTCCCGTAAGTCCGTCTCGACCGAAAGGGAGGAATACTCCAATATAGGAGGTAAGGGGTGGCTACAATGGAGCATCTGTGTTGCTGTAGCCTCAGAGGTAATGTTGATGCTGAGGGCACTTATAGGGGTTGCTGAGGTCACCTATAGGGGTTGCTGAGAGTGCCAGTGCAGAATCCCTGTGGGCATCTGGGTCCTCGCAATTCAGCTTCAGCTAGTTAATGTGGTGTTTACTGTTATTGCCATCAACATTAACACGTAATTGTCGGCGGTCACATGATGTACCACTGTGTATGGTATTTTTCAGCGTAGCATTAGATTGTGAGCATCTGTTGGAAGAAGTAACAGTGCTCGATTTCCGGGTGTCGGGGCACGACGCCGGGCATGCTTGTCAAAGAGAAGCTTGGCAGTCTGCTGGTGACCCTTAATGGCTAATCTTGCAGTACTTTTTGAGATGGGACAAAAACTTTAAAATATACTCAGGGCTATCCCTATCATCATCCTCGATGGTAGGCGAATCCCGATATTCTGCCAAGAACTCCATTGGGCCTCTGACATTATGACCATAAATCAGCTCGAAAGGTGAGTATCCAGTAGTGTCGTGGGGCATGTCTCTGAAAGTGAAAAGTGCTGCGAGGATGTACTTGTCCCACTGCCGGGGTGTATCTATCACTATCCTGCACAAACATCACTTCAATTTCCCATTATAGCATTCATATGCTCCATTTGATTGGGCATAATAAACACTTGCACGAATATGCTCCATTTCTAAGAGGACCCTCTTTGTGGCCAAAACCACTACTGGGAAATGTACCTGCCTTGCTGGCACAAATCTCTGGCTAGCCCTCAATCACCACCCCGACCACCATCCTAGATTCTGGGCAGCCAAGGTCTGCGCTGGCTTGCAAGCTCTGTCAGTCAAGGAGGACATCCCAACCAAGATACAGGACACTCCACTTCCTGAACACCGATGCCCACCCCCATGAAACGACCAACCACTCGACATAAAGATCAAGCTCCTTGGCAACCCCAAAAGCTCAGTCAATCCGCTTGTCTTTAAAATCATATACAGGGACAAAATTCAGAGCGCGAGCAGGCCGAACTCCCAAGCCTTCTGCACTGATGGCTCAGTAAATAAAGAAATTTGTGCCTCAGCCACCGCCTTCACCACCGAAAACCACGTTCAGTCATGATGACTGTCAAACTCCTGCTCCTCGCTTCAGATTGAGCTGGTTACCATGGCCAATGCCCCTAATTTTTTCACCCAGCAATGAGCTGATCATGCCCTAATTCTCACTGACTCCAAAGGCGCCTTACAGGCCATCAAGAAGCCATTCCTCAGAGAAAATGTATGCACCATCACCACCATTCTCAACCTCTACCACAGGACAATCTTTTTTTTTGTTGATGTTCTCCCTTGAGGGTGAGAGGACCTTCCCTTTTTGGCCAGCAGGAACGACCAACCACTCGACATAAAGATCAAGCTCCCGGACAACCCCAAAAGCTTAGTAAACCCGCTTGCCCTTAAAAGCATATACAAGGACAAAATTCAGAGCTGGAGCAGGCCGAACTCCCAAGTCTTCTACACTGACGGCTCAGTAAATCAAGAAACTGGATCCTCAGCCGTCACCTTCACCACCAGAAGCCATGTACAATCCTGGAGACTGTCAAACTCCTTCTTGTCGCTCCAGACTGAGCTTGTTGCCATAGCCAACGCCCTCGACATCTTCACCTAGAAAGGAGCTGACCATGCCCTAATTTTCTCTGACTCTAATGGCACCTTATAGGCCATCAAGAATCCACTCCTCAGAGACGATGTACGCATCATCAGCACCATTCTCAGCTACTACCACAGGACATTCAGCCTTGGAAAAGCCATCACTATTGTCTGGATTCCCAGCCACGTCGGCATCAAGGGATATGAGGAAGCCAATCAAGCCACCAAACAAGCCACTCTTAGAGCAGAAATCCAAAGATCTCTGCCTCCTGGGATTCAACAGTTAAAAAACAAAGACACCAAGTCATTCCTTAACGTCTTAATAACTAGACACAACCAGTGCACGGACACTGGCTCCCCCTCTACCTGATGGTACAAAGCCACCACCAATCTTCAGCGAATCACCTTGCCCAAGAACCTCCGATGAAGCACGGTGGTCAATATGTACCGTCTGAGACTCAGGTACTAGTACACCTGGCGAATAGTGGAAGATATCATCATTGAGTGCACCTACTGCCAGCTAGCCTCACCACATCAACTGCTCCACTACATCCTTGAAAGCAATGGCTTTTCAGGAATTTGACGGAAAACTGGTGCCCCCGCAACATCCTGCATAGATCCCAATGCCCTACATGTTGCTAGCTTCATAATCAGACTAGCAACAAACAACTACATGGACAGTCTACTGAATGCCATCAGTCAATACCCTCTACCCATATAACTATGTAATAACTATCATTCACCACCAAAACAGGAGTTCATGAGGTTGAGAACCAATTTCCCAACCGATCCAGGTCCATTATAAGAATGTTGTTGATGTAAACTAATAACCCTTAGTTGAACATATATGTTTTCTACTGTCTTTACAGATTGGTACAGCCCCACCTGCAGGCGAAAAAGGGAAGGCCCGATCACCCTCAAGGGAGAATATCATCATCAATTAATCAGCTCTAGAGGCGCATCATCTGGTAAGGGAGGGGGAAACTCTCCGCGTTCCACATTACTGATACCAACTGTGGGAGAGTCAATGGAGTCAGTTGAAGATTCATCCAAATTCCTGATGTCAGAGCCAGTAGTTGCTGTTGAAATGGCTTGTTGTGACTTTGCCCGAGGGAAGCTCCACTGAAAAATGTCCTCATGGTAGAGGTCAGTCTGGAAGATAGGAGCTAGGTTCAGTATACGATCCAGCAAGACAGGTTACATAGGCCCAATCAATACCACAGCTAGGGCTTTTCTCTTGTAGTATTTGCAATCCAAGTCAATGACACTGCAGCGTTGTACCCGAGGCTTTCCTCCAGTAACCCGCACACAAAGAACCATGCCAGTGAAATCTTCATCCCTAACAAATCTCTCATCAAAAAGTATGCCACTGGCCTCTATGCTGAGGGATATCTCAGCTTCCATGCCATTTATGTTCCTAGGCACATTGGAACCATCTCGCGATCATCATGTTCGGTGAATTACACATTGGCAACTTTGTACGGTGGGTCCTCGACATTATCCTCAGTGGCCCTTTCTGGGCTTGTTTCTATGGCTTGGGCCAAGTGAGTGGCCCGATGGTTATGCTGGCTGCTGCTGTGAGATGGAGTGTGGTGGTTCTAAGAGTTAGGCTGTAAACCCTGGGAAGGTGGAGCAGGGTAATTGCCCTTGCCTCTGAGCTGCTGATGCTTAGGTCATACCAAGTTGTCCTTCTTGAATGTGGGTGCATGGCCATAATAAGGGTTAGGAGTATGAGGAGGGCCCTTGTGCTTCCCGTTCCAGCAATTTCCTTTCCAGTGAAAATCATGGCCTGTTATGGGGGAGATGGCACTCTGAGGACGGGCCTTGGGATCAGCCCTTCTTGTCCTCATAAGGTCACAGACACGTACTTCAGACTGGTTGTGCTGGAGGTACTTGTCCACAGCGGCTAAACTTTTCTCGAAGTCGATCTCATCCTTAAGTTGGGTCCTTACATATGCTAGGACGTCCATAGGTAGGTAATTGGCAATAGAATCAAACATCAAGATTGCATGCCACTTCTCTGGAGGACACTTTGCAACTCCTCCTTCAATGGGAAAGCGGAGACAAACCAAGCACAACACTCAGCTGGTGAAAAGTTCTGGAAGGCGAGGAGTGTGCGATTAACTTTCTCATAGTCCCTCAGTTGCCCGCTGTCAAGTTCATTGACCAGGGCAAGAAGACATAGTGGCATGGAGGCGAGCAGCTAATAACTCTATTCAGCCTCTGTGCCATCATTAGCAGTTAAAACTTTCGAAAAAGCGGATGTAAGCATTGAGCGGTTTCTTGCTATTTTCCTCGTATTTCTGTATTGGGGGGCCACTCACAAGGCTGATCCCCATTTCTGGGTGAAGCACCACTATCTGGGGTTCCCGCTCGATGCCAAGCAAGCTCAACTTCATGTTCGCATTGTGTTTGTGCCTGTGCCTGGTCGTAATCACGTTGTGCTTGTGCCTGTGCCCGGTTAGGTTTGAGTTGGGCTTGCACCTATGTCTGAACATGCTCAAGTTGATCTTCCTCGCTTTCTCATTTTGTTTGCGCCTGCTCCTGCTCACGTACTTAGCTCTCCAGCTCGGCTCGGCACTTAGGCATCTTAATATGAGCCCACTCGAGGAGCGAAGGTCCTGGTGAATAGCCGTATTTCTTACCCATAGCAAACATCTTGTCAAGATAACTCTCCTCATCGAATGTTTTGAGTTTCCTGTGACTGCTTGGTTTCCATGGCGAGTTCCAGAACAGTAAACAATGATGTGCCAAAACAATTCAACCACAAAAAACAAAATTCTTCAATAGTAAGAAAAAATTTGAAAGAACCACACAACACCAAGGAGAAAAAAAAATCAACACCACTATTCAAACTAAAATGTAACGTTCATCCCAAAACCTCACTATGAAAGAGACTCAATATACAATCAAGTGCAACAGCAGCAAAATGTTGCAAGACAGTGCATGAAACACTGATAATACAGGATGGCAGTTGTGCCTGCTTAGCAGTTATGGTACAAATGACAAGCACCTGGTGCAAAAAAATAAAAACAAGTAAAGAATAGCTGTCATGCCTGTGTATGAGCATGTATTGGCAGTACCAACAAGTAAAATGTTGTAAGTAAAATTCTGAAATGTTGCCAAAAGGGCACAGATCCTATGCAAAATATACCAAAGATAAGCTAACAGCTTACAAGGCAGTCAAATTGCACATGCATCTACTAATCATGGGAAAATTTATTTTTGAGTGACAACTCAAACACATGAAAGGCTTAGCCTAGGCTCAACAAATGATGCTAAAGTTTTTCTTCCCAATCTCTGAGCAGTCAATGCTTGAATATAAAAACTCAAATATAAGCAATGTACTTAATATGCACACTCCTGATTCCTAACTCCCAAAGAAATATAAATAATTCCTAACAAATATCACCCTTTAATGGATGATTAAACGCTAATGCTTTAAAATTCAATCTTATCACGCAAATAAATGAAATCTTAAATAACACGTGCTCTTGTCATGCAAAATTTATTAATTCTGTTAGCACATAATCTCATGCATATTTCCTGAAATTTTGTTTACCACATAGTAAACAAGGAGAATATTAGTTACCATAATTAATTTTGAAAATTTATAAAAAAATTTTGATTCGCAACGTCTCTAGCAAAAATATATTTGTGTGCAGCCCACAATTCGTTCATTTCAATAATCAGAGCCAATGGTAATCAAGTTTCATCTGCAATGTTAAAACTAAAAAAAAAGACAAAATTATCATCAAAATCAGTCTGTCTGTCTGGATTGCTGCTCAGATGCCAATCTATTTGTGGGGAGGTTGTTGTTAAGTTTCTCCACTAAGGGGACTCAAGGTACTGAACTCAGTTAAGAGTTCTCAAATAAACAGGACAGACCCTTAGACCACTACTCGATTAAATGAAACTCAGAATTCAACTTTCTTTTAATTTTGGAAATGCAATGACACATTAGAAAAATGAATTAAATTTTGGAAAGCTGGAACAAATCTAAAATATTAATTTTTGGAATGCTGCCTCAAATCCCAGAGGTGGTAAGCATGATTTCGATTCCCGGCACCACAGATGGATGCCAAGACTTTGGCCTCAACTCGACGATCACCTCTGTCACACATGCAAAGTAGAATAGAGGACAATGCCAGTCCAAAAACAGAAACGGTACACCATTAATAATGGGAAAACTGAAGGCACAAGCACACAAATAATGAGTTTCCAATATTATTCTACTGGATGAAATTATATTGGTTAGTCACAGCTAACCAGAAATATTTACGCTAACTGTAAGAGCATACAATATAATTACTTACTTACTTACCGGCATTAGCGTAAAACAATTTATTCACAATAAATGAAGAATAAGTGAGACAAATGTATTCATCAAATTGAGAGTAACCATTAATGTTTGCAATGCCAATAGGGCAAAATGACTTATTAATTATCTGCAATTTATATAGTAAAGCACTCTATTTACGATACAGGAGGAGTCTACGAAATAAATATGGATTCATTCAATTTTGGTTAGCAAAAAAATATTTGCAGTGCCAAAAGGGCAAAACCACCTTTTGAAGTATTTGCAACTTATAACTCAAAATACTTTATTGCTAATAAATGAAGTTCAAAGACATGCCACGAAACTGGTGCCAGAAATACGCAATCTCAGCTATGATGAGAAGCTGAGGGAATTAGACTTACCATCACTCGAAGCTAGAAGATTGAGGGGGGATATGGTGACAGTCTTCAAATTTCTTCATGGTTATGATAGAGTGGATAGATATGGCTGGCTCTAGAACTAGAGGTCATAGTTTGAAGTTTCGTAAGAAAACTTCTTTGCAGGATGTAAGGAAATACATTTTCAGTGTAAGAGTAGTTGATAACTGGAATTCGCTTAGTGAGGAGGTAGTAAATTCTATCTCAATCCATAGTTTTAAGGACAGGTATGATAAGTATCACTAAGTATAAAATGGAACCGATGAGGAGACGGGAAGATACGAGCTTTGGGCTCTTTCCCGCAAACACAATTAGGTAAACGCAATTAGATAAGCATGTATTCATTAAACTGTGGTTAACAAGAAACATTTGCAATACCAACAGGGCAAAAGTACTTATGAATTATTTGCAATTTATAGAGTAAAACCCTTTTTTTAAATTATTGACGTCAAACACTCTATTTATGATGGTAGAAAGGGGGGAAATATAATTAGAATTCGTTAGGAGAAGGGATAGTTGTATGCGGTAATAAGCAATCTACTAAGGACAAAAGTTTACTTTGGCACCCGCAATGAAAGAAATTTCTTATCAATGTATATCAGTGGTAATGTCCAGGTCAAGGAATTAAGTTTGGCAAATGAAATTCTAGTTAGGTAATCTACAAAAGCGCATTTTGTATGGGAAGGGAACTAAGAAAGATATCTTAGGATTTGACCAATAACAGATTTGACCAGTAATGAATTTAACCAGTTTCTCGAATTCCCAATTTACTTGACCAACGAGCTTCACCATACACTATCCCTCACCTTGCTTGTGCCAGACGAATTCCTGTGAAGATACCAAGTAAAAAAGTTTGAAGTAAGCGTGCTGCTGAGGTGAGATCTTGCTTCTAGGATGTTTGGCCGCCAAATGAGAGCAATCAAGCGTTCCTCTTGGTGACATCATCCTTCGGCCAGCCTGTAGGGTGTATATTCAGAGCAGTAAATCGTCCTCCAATGGTTTTTTACTATAATGGTGATCCCTGGTAGGCAAATATGGCAGAGATGCAAAGGAGAGACAGTATTTTAGGTGCAACAGGCTTAAGCAAAAAAGATTATGGGCAAAATAGATTATTGATGAAAAAAAATCCAGAATGTTCTTTGCATTGTAGGAGACAGAATTTTAAATATTTAAATGGTAAAGAAGCTACTGAAATATATCCAGACAGGCTAATAACATATCAGAAGGGTCAAATCTATAACAAAATTATTAGCAAGAGCAATTTTATAATAAGAAAATTATGTAAACAACATATCTTACTGACTAGCTAGGATTACGGCATCGTTCATGAGAAAAAAGAAAAAGGAGAGAACAGAGATATAGGAGGGAGATTTTTATATTGGGATCATGCTTTCTATAATTATAAGAATATTAAACAAGATATATTTTAAATTTCTGCTATACTGAAATACAAATTGCAAATAATGATAATCTTCAAAATGCTAGGAATGAGAATTTATTTAGTAAGAAAAGACTACAGCCTCTTGTGACTTTGAGCAAAACACTCTGTCATATCAGAAATCTCTCAGAGTTCGACAGGAGGAGAAGATAAGTTTTCTACTCACTGAAATTAAATTAGACTAGGAATAATGCTTCTCAACAGAATATGTAAAGAAGAACTTAACATATAATTAGTATGCACCATGTACAATATTACCACTCCATTACACACGTTTTTTACAATAAACTATGCACCTGAGCAAACATGAGAGACTGGACTTGCCCAACCAATAAGGCAAGAGGTTGATACACAACTAACAGGGTATGGGGGTGATGCACGACTAACAGGGTACAAGAGTGATGCACGACTTACTGTATAGTATTGAAATTCATATGAAGAGACCTTTTCCTTTACTGTTCACCAAACGCCTTTCAGATTGCTGACCGGCTGTTTACAATATCATATATTGTTCTAAGGCTCTAACAGCAGAATTGGTTGTCACTTAATAGTAATATGTACTAGCTAACAATCAGTAAAATGTACTAGCTAACAGACAACTGGAAGTAATGGAACATAAGACATTAGTGAAGCAGCAAATATTACATGACAAGAATTTAATGTACATTCGAACTCTCACTGTCTGTTCATATATATGTTCACTTATATATCTACACCAATAAATTAAGAGCTCTAATGAATTGTGTAAGTCCTGCTGTGTATGAGTTTATTTAAGACTGTACTACGTGTGAGAGTGCTGTTTCTAAACTAAAGAGTGTTTATGTTAAATTACCAAATGAAATCTTTGCTAGGCATCTCTTGGCAACATGACGACAACAGTTGGGTGAATTCTTTGATGACTTTTTCAGGGAATTACACAAGCTTAGCAAAAACTGTAACTCTAGAGATATAACTGCTGAACAGTATAGGTTCAGGAAATTATACAAGCTTAGCAAAAGCTGTAACTAGAGATATTATTGCTGAACAGTATAGGAAACTTGACCTCAGCATTCATCCAACAGCTATTATTAAAGAATAAATCTTTGGATTAGGAGACTGCATTCAATCAAACTTATGCATTAGATCTAGCCCAATGTAATGCCAATGCATATGCATCTCCATCTCCAGTTGCTCATGCTGCTGCTTTAGTTCAAGAACACAAGCAACAGTTTGTTGGGGAGCAGTAGCAGCATATAGTGGAAGAGAGTTCAGAAACAATACCTCTTGAGGACTCAACTGTAGCTACTGCCTATTCATCTAAGAAAAAATGCTACTTCTGTGGTAATTAATTTCACAATAGAATAAATTGCCCTGCACGAGTTGTTTCATTTTGCAAAAGTTTGTAGATCAAAACCTTCGGAGAACACTATTGTTGCATTTTATAACCCTGCTACTCTAACAATTGCTGTTCCATTTCCTCGTAATCTTTTACACACAGCTACAGGAGTCACTGTAAATGGCCACTCAGTGCGTGTGTTGATAGACTATGCAGTTCAGACAGTTTTATAAGTAAAAAAGTTGCACAAAGTTAACTCTGGCATCAACATCTCTAAATGCAAGTTCTCCCAGGTTTGTCATAGTATATTTGATGCAGGATGGTCAAAGCTCTCCATCAACTCATTAAGGAATTTTAATGGATTTATTTGCGACATTATTTTGAGCAATAACTTCCAGAAGTAACACAAGAGTGTAACTATTCATTATGGAGCAAATAAACCTGATTTGGAGATTACTTGTGCAACTTCGCTGTGTGTGCTAGCAACCACATATATTGATAAGACATCACTTTTCCCAAATCTGCTAGTGGGATGTA
>JAXCGZ010016156.1:0-5000 GCA_037179515.1 Halocaridina rubra | reverse complement strand
TTTATTCAATGACTTGCCTCCTCACATTCAGAATTCCAATTCCATTCAATGTCTTAGTAGGTTGGCCATGGCACAGACGCCTGTTGAAAAACTATGACTGAAGGCATTAGGATTCACTTAGGACTGGTCCAGACAGCTCCAGGATAAGTCTTCCTTCAGGACATTTCTTTCCTTATGCCTACATCTACATTGAATATTCTGGCATATTCATTACACATCTCTTGCTATTCCATTACATTTGACAAGTCACAACACTCACCACATCTGTCTTTTTTTGCCCTCTTTTTCCTCATATTTGCTATTATTTATGGAAGGTCCATAGCTTTTGGCCCCCAGTACTCAGCATAGAGGGGTGCAAAGAATCTCCAGGGAGCTAGTTGACTCCACTATTGGCTTGAAGGCAGAGACACCTGGTGGTAGTAGTTGTTCTGCCTTTAACCTTGCACCTTCCAATAGATCTGCTTCTTTCACTCTTCACTATTCTAACATACATGGCCTGAACTTTACTCTTTTGCCTGTGGAACAGCACTTGGGTTCTTTCCTCCCTAACCTCTGCCTCCTATCTGATCCCCAGCTGTCTATCCATGCTTCCAAAGACCCATTTTAAATCTCCTACTATGACCTGTATACGTGTTATCATTCCAAAGGTGAGGTCTGTGCCTACTGCAACACTAGTACTCCTATTGCAAGGCTCATGGACCTTGAATCTCCTGACTTTGGTGTTCTCTGGCTAAAAATCTATCTCTCCACTACCACTATATGCCTTTGCTTCTGCTACTGTTCTCCAAACTCCACCTAGTTTGTGTCTCTCTTTGAATATCTGTCCTTGTACCATGAGTCCTTGCTATCTTCTCACCCACATGCCGAAGTTCTCTACAATGGGGACTTCAATGTGCACCACAGTAAGTGGCTTAATTCTCCTCACTCTGATGTGGGAGGAAGTGAGGCTCTTGCTTTCTCTATTATTCATGATCTAGAGCAAATTATCAAACATCCTACTCGTGTTCCTGATCAACACGAACATGCAGCAAACACTGTTGACCTATTTCTTACTTCTAACCCTTCCAGCTACTCTTATTCTGTGCTTTCCCCTCTTGGTAAATTTGACCACTCTGTGATCTCAATTTCCTCCATTTTTGCTCCCCCTCCACCAACGTCTCCTACTCAGCTCCACCTTTGGCACTTTGAGCGTTCTCAACGTGAAAATTTGCATAATTTCCTCTTTGACTTTCCTTGGGATGACTACTGCTTTCAGTTCCTCAACCCTGATCAGGTAGCCCTAATAGTTGCCAAGATCATGACCTCGGGAATGGAGGAATACATCCCCTATGAAAACATTCTCTCCTCCTAAACCTTGGTTTGACCATGTCTGCTCCTTGGTAATTCAGGCCAGGAATAGGGCACACCGATCTTAATAAGGCTCACCTTCCAATTTAACTTGCTCTGCTTTTTTTGCAGCTAGGAATCACTGTACTACTCAGATTCGAAGGTTTAAGGCTTCCTTTATAAGAAGGAAAGTTGATAACCTTAATTCCTCTCCCACAGACAAATGCTTATGGTTCTTAGCCAAAAACCTCTTCAAAAACTTCTGTAACTCAAACTTTCCCCCTTTCATTCATTCTGATAGCTCTATAGCTTGCTCTCCCACTGGCAAAGACACTCTCTTTGATTCTCATTTTTCTGCCAACTCTTCTATAAGAGATATCAGTGCACCTGTCCCTCAATCATTACCCCTCTCTAACCCTATGCCCTCCCTTATCCTTTCTTCACACAAAGCTCATACGGTTCTTTGCTCTCTAAAGACGAACAAGGCATCTGGTTCTGATGGTATCCCTGCAAGTTTCCTAAAAGAGTTTGCAGATGAACTGGCTTCCATGTTTTGCCATTTTTTTCGTCTCATTCTGTCAACCAGTTTCAATCCTTCATCTTGGAAGCATGCTCTAGTTCAACCTGTTTCTAAAAAGGGTGAATGCTCTATTCCTTCAAACTACCGACCTATTGCTCTAGCCTCCCATATTACTAAAGTTTTTGAAACTTTGCTCAATGCTCACTTCTATAAATGCCTTGAATTTAACTCACTTATCTCCAATCAGTAGTATGGCTTCTGCAAGGCAAGATCGGCTGGTGACATCCTGTCTTATCTTACTCATGTATGGTCATCTTCTCTGCGGAACTATGGGGAATCTTTTGTCGTCGCCCTTGATATCTCTAAGGCATGTGACAGAGTCAGCCACAAGACTCTGTTTGCCTAACTCCCTGCCTATGGCTTTACCCCTTCTCTCTGTTCTCTGATTTCCAGTTTTCTTTTTGACCGTTTTATATCTGTAGTTGTTGATGGTGCGACATCTGGCCCTTTCTCTGTTACCAGTGGTGTTTCACAGGGCTCTATTCTTTTATCTACTCTGTTCATCCTCTTCATCAATGATCTTCTACAATTCCCATCTCCCTCTTTTCTTCATGCCTTTGCTGATGGTTCTACCCTTCATGTTTCCTCTGTCTTTTCTTTACAACTTTCATCTGCTACTCGTAATCAGTCTCATATCACACTTTCTTCTACTCTTATCTCCAATTTGTAGAGGGTATCTGAGTGGGGCACTCAAATTTTAATTAAATCCAATGCCTCCAAGACACAGTTTCTGGCTATCTCTTTATCTTCCTCTCCTCCTGATAAACCTATTGTCTTCCAAACTAGCGAAATTTACCCTCTTAAATCTATTACCATATTAGGGATCCATATAACCTTTAACTTGTCTTGAAGGAATCACATAATATAAATATCTAAATCTTCATCCAAAAAATTTGGGGTTCTGTTTCGTTTTCATCATTGCTTTTCCTCTTTACAGTTACTTAAAATCTATAATGGTCTTATCTGTCCCTGCTTAGAATACTGCTCACACATTAGGGGTGCTTCTTTTTATTCTTATCGTCTTGATAGGGTTGAATCTAAGGCAGGCTGACTCACTAATGTTCCTTCTCTTACTTCTAATCTGGATTCACTCTCCCTTCACCGTAAGGTATCATTCCTTTCTCTTTTCAATCGCTACTACTTCCATTGCTGCTCTGATGAGTTGGTGAGTTGCATCCCTCCCCCACTGCCGAGGCCGTGTAACACTCGCCAAGCGGCCTCATCTCACAAGTACTGTGTGAAGATTTGTAGCTCATAGATTGGTCGGTACAGCGACTGCTTTTTCCCATCTACCTTCAGATACTGAAACTCTCTTCCTCCCTCTGTCTTTCCTAATTCTTATGACTTATCTCCCTTCAAAAAGCAGATCTATCATCATCTCAGGGCCTAATCCTCCATATCTCTGGGTCCTCTGTTCTTTAATTATTTTTCTTTTTCTCGTTTTCTTTTGTGTAATATTATCTCATTTCTACATTGTCCTTATCCTTTTTTTTCCCTTCATCTTTGTGTTTTCTCATGCCCGGAACTTTATTGATGAGGGCAGTTTTTGCCTGTCCCGATGTCACACTCATAAAAAAATATACGTAGTGGATGAGCTTCTGTAGCTAAGTTAGGAATGAAGTGTGCATAAAATGTTATTAGTCCCATGAGTTGCTTAAAGTCATCTACATTTTCAGGTACTTTAGCAATTTTCATTGCTGCTATCTTCCCAGCGGTCTTATGAATGCCACTTTATCCATTTCAAAATCTATATAGTTTACTAGTGGTATCCTGCATCTAAATGGTAATATTGCTAATTAATAATTATATAATTGCATAAATGTAGCTTCATGAATAATAGCCTTTATGTCACGTTGGTGGACTTACCGTTCTCGTGACCACCTTGCAGGATGCCTCTCTGGGAAGTTGTCGTACTATATAAAAGTAAGTAAAGAACCAGAAGAGAGTAGATAAGCCAGTATAAACTGTAGAGGGCAAGGTTCACCCACCCTATTAGCCGCATTTGTGGTAGTTTACTTGCATAAATAAACTGAAGTTAGCGAAGTCTTTCAGCCACCTTCTCACGTGTATATTTTAAGTATCCTGCCTCTTGTTAATATATAAGAATTGTGTAACTTGCTGACCAGTAAACAAACCCAGTCTCAGACAGATTTGTTGGTGTTCCTTTGTTGCTCTGTTTATTAATGTTACATATTACGATATTTTTGTGCTGTTTTCCCATCCATACAACTGGGAAAATTTTTATAATTTGAAACTGAATATATTATGAACTTTTCTTCGTATACTTATGGACAATGACTTATTTATGAAGTTGAGTAGGTCATATATAAATATATTCTATAAATAGCGCATATGTTACGTACTCGGACTTTTTAATCAATGTCAACAGACAACGTACATTTCTTTATGTTAGTTGTTAGTATACTCTAACCTAAGGTATGATATAATAAAATAGTAATACACGTAACATAATAGTAGGTAGACAAAATAGTATATAGGAAAATTACTTACCAGTGCTTATTGGAGGGTAGCTATTATTTACATCAGCAGTTCAATAATTACTCAGGGGGAAACTATCCATATATTTTTCAAGTGCTCTTATGGTCACTACTCACATTTCAGAGCTCAATCCCCCATATTTGTTTCTTGTGGGTGGGGGTATCCTGCATACAGGTGGTAATATTGTATAAATGTAGTTTCACGAATAACTGCTTTAATGTCACATTGGCGGACGTACTGTTCCCGTGATCACCTTGCAGGATGCCTTTCTGGGAAATTGTCATACTATATAAATGAAAGTAAAGAACAGTAGATAAGCCAGCATAGACTGGAGAGTGTGGGGAGGTTGTTGTTAAGTTTCTGATTTACTAAGGAGACTCAAGGTACTGAACTCGGTTTAGAGTTCATAAACAGAGAGGACAGTTGTTATTTTACACCCTATCACCACTTCTCGGTTAAATAAAACTAAGAATTCAACTTTCTTTTAATAAGTGGAATTGCAATGACACATTGCAAAAATGCTGAAATATTTTATGGAAAACTGGAACAAATTAAAAAATTTAAATTTATGGATGATGTCTCTGTGGGGGGGTTT
>JAXCGZ010016155.1:0-28788 GCA_037179515.1 Halocaridina rubra | reverse complement strand
GTGTGTCTTTTTAAATGAAATTTATGTGGCTAAAAAGAATGAATGTGCAAATGTGTTTAAGTATTCAAAGCTACCCTCAGTAATAATAACGAGCTCTCTCATCGTGTTCACTTTATCATCTCTTCTACGGGAGAGGAGCTACCACACATTATTTCATTTCAAACATCAGAATTTAAGCAGCGATACTGAGCTCGAAAAATCACATTTTTCATATATACAGTTAAAACTAAGTATAACATAACATGCAGTGAAGATAGGTCAGTCTCTGCTATCACACTTTTAACCACGCTCAAGTCTTTTCTTCTCAACCAATTTAGCTTTTTAACCTTGTACCCATTCTTTGTTTGAAAAGCCAATATTAAAAGCTATGGTTAGCTTACTAAGTAGCCTATTAAATAATAATTCTAAAATCTGGTACGTGACTTGCACGTCCACATTTTATGTTTATAAAAAAACTAAATATTGATTGGCTTAGTGAGTAACTAGCTAAAAAAAAATAGTATAAAAAAAAATCATTTACATGTTATTGATCGACGTTATGAAAATTGAATAATCCTGATTCGTTCACGAAATAACATGCTATGTAGTTAACAAACTTTTCCCAAATCAGTTACATGATAGTATTCTATATTCATAAAAAACAAAACAAAGAAAAAAGCAAGCGAACAAAAACATAACCAAGGCTAGACAGGTGCTACAAATATAGAGCCACACATACAAAGATGTGGAAAACATAGCCAGCTTTGGTCGTGTTCGGGGGTGCGTTCATTTAAACTTTCAATGTTGCCAGAAGTTTGTGGCTGAGCTTTACATTATTGCCAGATGGGAGGAAGAGGAGGAGGAGGGGAGAAACAATGTTTCCAACTGACTGTGACAACAGCACCAACAGCTGCAACTTGGCTCAGCTGACATAAAAAAAAAAGACTAAAAACTTAAAAAAAAAAAAAATTGGGAATGTGGATACAGAAACATTCGGTAGGAAGAAGAAATGATGGATAGTAGAAAAAAAAAGACTGAAGAATATCACTTATTACTTCCTCTGCAAGGCAGCGGATTTCAGCCTGGGGTCCAAGGGACTAGTCATAGAAAACTGTTCCGAAGCACATGAGGTCGAAACAGCAAATAATAATAATAATAATAATAATAATAATAATAATAATAATAATAATAATAATAATAATAATAATAATAATAATAATAATAATAATAATCCATGTATTTCATTAAAATTTGATCATGAGTATCATTTTAATCAGATTTCCTTTCTACATAATAATAATAATAATAATAATAATAATAATAATAATAATAATAATAATAATAATAATTAATAATAATAACAATTAATAATAATAATAATAATAATAATAATAATAATAATAATAATAATAATAATAATTAATAATAATAACAATTAATAATAATAATAATAATAATAATAATAATAATAATAATAATAATAATAATAATAATAATAATAATAATAATAATAATAATAATAATAATAAAAAGACATGGAAAAAAAAAAAGAGAACGATAAGCACAAAAAACGCTAGCACGAAATATATTCTAACATTTCCATTCTCAAAAAAAAAAAAAAAAAAAAAAAAAAAAAAAAGCGAGCCTTAGTGCTACAGCATCTTGCCACAGTCAGTTAGAAAACTTTTCATAACATCTTGAGATGTAGAATTTTTTTCTTCCTTTCTCGGCTATAGGAAAGGGTATTATTTTCCAAAAAATGTGTTTCTGTTCTAGTGGACAGAGAGCTAAAAAACTTAATATGAATAATTTCTAGAAAAATGCTGTAAACTGTATTCATTTTTTAATTTGTAATCGTGTTAGAGAGAGAGAGAGAGAGAGAGAGAGAGAGAGAGAGAGAGAGAGAGAGAGAGAGAGAGAGAGGAGAGAGAGAGAGAGAGAGAGAGAGAGAGAGAGAGAGCCTTTAAATCTATTATGGAACCACGCTCAGAGTAATTGATATCTGCTTCTTTATGAACTGCTCACAATATAAAAAAGAAAATATTATAATTTTCAACTTAATCCCTAATATTTCGTTTGTACCTTGCTGTTTTATGCTAAAGGAAGAATAACTTTTTTTTTTTTTTAAGAGTGTGACACCGGGACAGGCAGAAACTGCCCTCATCAATTAAGGCCCGGCCACGAGAAAATACCAAGACGAAGGAAAAGAAAAAGGATAAGGGCAAGGCAGAGATGAGGTAATGTCACACAATGGAAAACGACAGACAGAAAAAAACAGTCAAAGTACAGAGGTCCCAGAGATATGGAGGACTAAAAATATTATTTAATTTAGTATAAAATTGAAGACATATAAAATAAGCATAATGAATTTGTACAAACAAGGAAATCATATTCGCTTCATCGAAGTAAAACAAGAATAAATATTAAATCAGGATACTATTCAGCTGTTCTCAATCCTAACTTTATTTAGATTATATTATTAGAAACACACACACACAAACATATATATATATATATATATATATATATATATATATATATATATATATATATATATATATATATATATATATATATATATATATATATATATATATATATATATACATACATATACCTTGGCTGTTTCCCCCTCTAATTGGGGGGTAGCCGACATCATGAAAGGAAAACAAATAGGGGGATTACTTTGCTCTATGGGCAATGACGAGGGAGCTAGCGACCGTTCAGATGGCACTGCTGGAGTGCCACAGCCCATCCTCCTGGCTCTTCCACAACCTGTGTCGCTTCACAACTGCCAGCTCCTCCTACTGCCCCTACCACAGGGCTATCTCTGTAAGATGCAGCCCCGTGGTAACAGCAGATGCCCATCAGAGCAGCGTCACAATCGCTCGCCACTCATTCCTATTCCTAGCACGCTCGCTTGCTTCCTTCACATCCATCCTCCTATCATTCAGGGCTCTCCTTACTCCATCCATCCATCCAAACCTAGGCCTCCCTCTAGCATTTCTCCCATCAACTCTCGCATTCATCACCTTTTTCAGCAGCCTTTCATCATCCATCCTTTCCACATGGCCAAACCATCTCAGAACATTCATATCTACTCTGGCTGCAATTTCTCTCCTCACACCCGGTTTTGCTCTCACCACTTCATTCCTAACTCTATCCAATCAAGATACACCAATCATACTCCTCAGGCATTTCATCTCAAACACATTTAGTTTCCGTCTCTCACTTACTTTCATACCCCATAACTCTGATCCATATATCACAGTTGGCACAACCACTTTCTCATACAAAACTTTCTTAACATTCATTTCGAAACCCTCTATTCTTCATCACTCCTTTCAATGCACCCAACACTTTACATCCTTCATTCACTCTGTGACACACATCTGCTTCCACTCCACCATTTGCAGCTATAACCGAGCCTAAATACTTAAACTGATTAACCTCCTCAAGTGTCTCTCCATTCAACATAACATTTAATCCAGCGCCATCCTCATTTCTTGTACACCTCATAACCTTACTCTTTCCCACATTCACTCGCAGCTTCCTTCTCTCACACACCATTCCAAATTCTGACACTAACTGACACAGCCTTTCCTCTGAATCTACCACCACCACAGTATCATCTGCAAACAGCAACTGATTCAGCTCCCACTCGTTATCATCCCCATCTACCATTCTCAAACCTCGACCACGCACTCGCTCAATCACCTCTCTTACAACTCCATCAATATACAAATTGAACAGCCATGGTGACATCACACATCCCTGTCTCAGTCCCACACTCACCGGAAACCACTCACTCACTTCATTCCCTACCCTAACACAAGCTCTACTACCCTCATACAAACTCTTCACTGCATGCAACAATTTACCATTGATTCAATATAATCTCTAAATATTCCACATAGCCTCTCTATCAACTCTATCATATGCTTTCTCCAGATCCAAAAATGCAAAATACACATCCTTACCCTTAGCTAAATATTTCTCACATAACTGCCTAACTATAAAAATCTGATCTATACAACCTCTACCTCTCCTAAAACCACTCTGCACTTCCGCGATCACATATTCTGTCTTATCCCTAATCCTATTAACCAGTATCCTACCATACACTTTTCCTACCACACTCAACAAACTTATACCCCTAAAATTACTGCATTCATACATATCTCCCTTACCTTTGTATAGGGGCACTATACAGGCAATCACCCAATCCACTGGCACCAATGACAACATAAAGCATATATTAAACACTCTCACTAACCATTCCAATGCAGTCACACCCCCTTCTTTCAACATCTCCGCTCTCACACCATCCATTCCAGGTGCTTACCTGCTTTCGCTTCATACAATGCCCTTTTCACCTCCTCTCTTGTAATCTCTCTCTCATTTTCATCTCCCATTACTGGCCCTTGAACCCCTCCCACTGCCACTATAGCTGCCTCTCTATCTTCCTCAACATTCAGCGAGCACTCAATATATATATATATATATATATATATATATATATATATATATATATATATATAAATAATTTTTACCCCGACCGGGACTTGAACCTAGGACTTATAATTACCAAGCTTAGGCGCTACCAACTACACCAGAGAAGGTTAAAAGGAAACAGACCTTATAGCTTCTATCTGCTATACTAGGAATGAACTAATTCTATATAAATGCCACGATGTTCATATTACAGTTTCCCCAACCTCACTCGAGGTTTTTGTTTTCGCCTTTAATTCAACTCCCAATCTCGTTCGGGACTAACAATAACCAAATAAGCACATTACCATATGTGAAAACATGAATAATTTTTACCCTGTCCGAGACTTGAACCTGGGATGTATAATTACTAAGCCAAGGCGCTACCAACTACACCAGAGAAGGTTAAAAGTAAACAGACATTATAGCTTATATCTGCTATACTAGGAATGATGCATTCTATCTGAATGCCACTATGTTCATATTACAGTTTCCCCAACCTCACTCGTGGTTTCATTTTCGTATTTAATTCAACTCCCAATCTAATGCGGGACTAACAATAACCAAATAAGCACATTACATAGGTGAAAACATAAATAATTTTTACCCCGACTGGGACTTATAATTACTAAGCCAAGGCACTACCAACTACACTAGAGAAGGTTAAAAGGAAACAGACCTTATAACTTACATCTGCTATACTAGGAATGAACGCATTCTATCTGAATGCCACTATGTTCATATTACAGTTTCCCCAACCTCACTCGTGGTTTCGTTTTCGTATTTAATTCAACTCCCAATCTAATGCGGGACTAACAATAACCAAATAAGCACATTACATAGGTGAAAACATAAATAATTTTTACCCAGACTGGGACTTATAATTACTAAGCCAAGGCACTACCAACTACACCAGAGAAGGTTAAAAGGAAACAGACCTTATAACTTACATCTGCTATACTAGGAATGAACGCATTCTATCTGAATGCCACTATGTTCATATTACAGTTTCCCCAACCTCACTCGTGGTTTCGTTTTCACATTTAATTCAACTCCCAATCTTATTCGGGACTAACAATAACCAAATAAGCACATTACCATATGTGACAACATGAATCATTTTTACCCCGACCAGGGCTTAAACCTGGGACTTATAATTACAAAGCCAAGGCGCTACCAACTACTCCAGAGAAGGTTAAAAGGAAACAGACCTTACAGCTTATATCTTCTATACTAGGAATGAACGCATTCTATCTGAATGCCACTATGTTCATATTACAGTCTCCCCAAAAGTCAAATAATTGAAGACCTATAACTATGGCAGGTTTAGTCACTGAGGTGACGATAGATTGGGTTTTTGAAGGATGGAAGGTCATAAGAGTTAGGGAAGACAGAAATAGGAAGAGAGTTCCAGAGTCTGGAGGTGGAAGGAATAAAGGAATGATTGCACTGACCAATCTGCATGTTACACGGCCACACCAGTAGGGAAGGGATGCAACTCACCAAATTATCAGAGAAGTGATGAAACTAGCAGTACCAAATAGAATATAGAAAGAAAAGATACCTACTGGCAATGAGAAAGATAATCCTGATTGTTAAAGAGTCTCACGGCAATAAAGTCAACCCTATCGAGGAGATCATTAAAAGAAGCACCCCAGATGTGAAAGAAATATTCTAAGAGAAGACAGCTAAAACCTCTTTAGATCTTAGTAACTGTAAAGAGGAAAAGAAATAATGAAAATGGAAAAAATAGCCATAATTAGTTTTAGAAATTTGCATTATGTGACTCCTCCAAAACTAATGAAAGGCTTTCTCAATTTCTAATAGGTTAATACAATTCTGATGATAAATTTAATTGTTTACGAAGAAAATAGGGCTATCAGGAGGTAAGGCAAATACAGAAATAGTTAGAAACTGTGTCCTTTGTAAATCAGAGTTGAGAATTGAAGATAGAGTGATACAAGGTTGACTTCGTGTAGCAGATGAAGGTGATGTAGAGAAGACAGAGAAAACAAGAAAGGTAAAATTATTGGCAAAGGTGTGGAAAACAAAAGAAGATAGGGACTGGAGAAGATAACTGATGAAGAGAAGGAACAGAGTAGGTGAAAGAACAAAACCCCTTGGATCACCACTGGCAAATATGAATGTGCTATATGTTGTGACATCAATAACCACAGATATAAAATGGTCAGAGAGAAAACTAAAAATCAGAGAAGAGAGAATGGGTAAAGCAATAAGCAGGAAGTTTGGCTAAAGGAGCTTGTGCCACGATCTGTCAATAGCCTTAGAGATATTATGTGCGACGACAAACACCATAGTTCCTCAGTGAAAATGAGTGAGATAGGACAGGAGGTCACCTGTGGATGTTACCTTGTGGAAGTAGTCTGGTGATCAGCAATAAGTGAGTCAGATTTAAGATGTTTCAGAGAATGATAATCGAGCTAAGCTTTGAAGATTCTACTGATAGTAAAGTTTGGATCACTTGGTCGATAGTTGCAAAGAATAAAATGGTCACCTATCATAGGTACTGGCTGAACTAGAGGGTGCTTCCAAGATAAAGGAGAGATACTAGTTGAAAGGTGATTTTGGGTTTGGCAGTGGAACCATTACCCTGAGTCAATGCCCTTTTAACCTGAGACTGCAGTGGGTCTCGAACAGAAAAAAGAATGAGAATGAGTCAAAAATGATGATAATGCACAGGAACAAGTTCATCTGCAAAATCCTTATGGAACCTTGAAGGAATACTGTCAAGTCCCGATGCTTTGTTAAGCTTTAGAGCCCGAAGAAGCCAATGGATTATTCTTGTAGAAAGAATAAGAGAGATGATAGGGTTAGTGAGAGCTATGTGTGCTGGAATTGCATACGGAAGTTAGCAGTAAAATATGAGCAAAAGAAAGTGCCTTTGTCAGAGGTAGAGAAAGCTATAGAACCATCAGAACGAATAAGAGGAAGAAAGCCTGAAAATATTTATCAGTTGTAGAAGAGCTCAGGCCATCAACTTTCACTTTAAGAAAGGAGATCTTGGCCCTAAGAATGCGAGCAATGCAGTAAAGCAAGTTAAATCAGAAGGAGAGGCTTAGTATGGCTGGAATGCAAATTCCTAAACTGAATAGTCATGGAACAGGCATGGTCAAACCAAGGTTCAGTGGGAGGGAAATTATTGATAGAGGAGGGAATGAATGCCTCCATTTCCGAGGTGACAATCTCAGCAACTTTTTGAGGTACTTGATCAGGGCTGCGGTCCAAAGGCAATAATCATTCACTGAAAATCAAGGAGAAATTTAATCAAATCTTGGGTATGCTCGTAGTAGTAAGGGAGTGAAAATGGATGAGATTAAGATCAAAGAGAGGTCAGAGTTACCAAGAGGGGAAAGTACAGAATATGAATAGTTTCTAGGATTAGAAGAAAAGAATAGGCCATGAATATTGGCTGCATGGCTGTAACAAACAATAACATGTGTAGGATGCTTGACAATGAACTCCAGATCGTGAGTAACAGAAAAAGTAAGGTCTCATTGCTTCCCACATCATTGTGAGTAGATTGAAGCAATTCACTGTGATGTACAGTAAAGTCTCCAATGGATAGAACTTTAGCATGTGGGTGAGAAGATGGCAAGGACATATGGCAAGAGAAAAGATTTTCAAAGAAGAATACATAGTCAGTGGTGTTAAAAGAGCAGCAGAAATATAGAAGAAATATAGTGATGGTGGAGAAATAGATCTTTAGCCAGAGCACATCAAAGTCAGGAGATTCAAGGTCCATGAGCCTTGCAATAGATGTGCTATTACTACTCAGGCACAAACGCAACTTTTGGAATGAAAAGGAGAATACAGGTTATAGTGAGACATATGACATGGGTCAAGGGATGCCCGACTAGACAACTGGGTTCCAGAGAGAAGAAGAAGCTTAGGGAAGGATGTATTCGAGTGCTGTTCCACATACGAAAGATTAGTTTAGACCCCGGATGTTAGAAAAGAGCATAGTAAAAGAAACAGATCTATCCTGAGGTGTAGAACCATTTCTACCACCAAGCATGTCCTCCCTCACTCCAATAATGGAATCAAGAAGATCCCTAGGGGTTCTCTGAACCCCTCTTTGCTAGGTACCAGGGGGTAATGAGTTGTGAATCTTCCATAGTTAAAATAATAAGAAAAAGAAAGCAACCAGAAACAGATGGCGAATGTTATGACATGTCAAATGTAAAGGGATAGTAAGAGATGTGAAACGAATAAGCCCGAATATTCAGTGTACATATAGGCATCGGGAAAGAACCGTGAGCAAAGAACGATTTTATATTGAGCTATTTTGGATGGTCCTGGCTAAGTCCAAAAAACCTGCAGCTGTAGAGTTGTAATGGCCATATGATGCTATGGGTCAACCTACTTATTAGGTCAACTTATAAAATAGGCAAATAAGTTAAGTGCTTTTACTTTAAATCATTGCTTAGAAAATCAGTTTCAGCATCATTCAATTTTCATTGTGGTTTAAATGAAGAAAAAAAAAAACGTTAAATAAATAAAGACTACTAGAAACAATTCAAAGTAGAAATAGAGTGTGTACATGTACAAAAGAGCAAGTGACACTTCCACGTGAAATTCAATATTGAAAATATTTTCCCTCTCTGAAATGCTCTGGGGATATTCAGTGTTTGTTTGTTGATATGACAGTCTGTGGTGCTACTCTTTCTAACGTTCAACAGTCCCGCGAGCAGGATATGAAATATATTCTAGGAGGGGAAGAGATATTTCCCTTGAGTTTCATTTTCAAAAGTTACTGACATAGTGTTTTGACCAATACTGTCTCTAGAGCTGTAGAACAGAAGGTCAAGGCGCAAAGACATCAGTAACACTATGATGGTGTTCTTTTTATCTGCAACAAATTTTGGTCAGTAAATTCATTTGCTCAGCATTAGGGAAAGTTCTTGCAAATTACCTTTAGAGATATTAGTTTTAAGAACACTAAACTTCACCAATCAAAAAACTAGAGCCCTGCAATAGAAAAGGAATCATGAAAAGGAAGAAAATATTTACTTCTAAAAAAAAAATACGAAAGTTGTGCAATAACAAACTACACAAAAAATCTCTTATAAAATACTCTTTAGATGAGAAGATCAAAGTCACGTTTTGAGAATAATGTCCAGAAGTTTCGACGTTTAATTAAAAGCATCTTGTATCTTTAGATAAAAAATTTTACTTCACAGTTCTTCTTTCTTTGATCTAACTTCGAACTCTTTTTCTTTTTCACATGATATCAAGTGGCACTCCCAAAACTCCGACATCTTCAGAAATTTTCCCATTAGTGAATTATTTTTGATTCAAAAAGTGTTATAAAACCGATAGTATTATGTTAAGGGGATTTTGTTTTTGGTAAAAGGGTGAATACATCGCTTATCATGTGATCAGAGAAGTTATATTAAGCACCGTTGGGTCTGGTCTTAAAACGGATGGGTGTGCACCATGGAACGCTTGATGCTCTTGTCTCATTAAGGGATCGTCGTTAAGTACTGGTAAAGTACTCAATTCGGGACCCATTTTCGAGCCCACTGCCTGGCGTTAGGGAAGGCATACACCCTTAATTCCCTAGCTTCAACTCGTCAAAGTTCATCTCCAAATGGGGTATAAATGTGATATAAAACTTGAAAAAATCAAATGGAACCTGTTTCTATAAGAATGCTTTTATATGAGTTTAATAAATACTTACACTTACCTGAAATTAATATCATACTCCAAGGCTACTTTAATTAATAATAGTTTTAAACTACCTGGAAAAATAAACTCTATGAACTACTTTCCAAATGACATAAAAAAAAAAATGTAAAGAACTTAAAACTTAAGCATTCTATAAAGATGTTAGAAAATAAATAATTAAAAATACTCTCTTAGTACTTTTAAATTTATCAGCCACTTCACCTTGTTATAAAGTTTTCTCAATAAGATATAGTACTTATCTGATGTCACTGCTGATATCGGAATAAAACTACCAATTCATATTTGCAGCTACATAAAGCATAGTTTATTAATATATCTGATATATCTAAAGGGTAAGTGATTTGGATCTCATTCGAATTAATTTTAAACCAATCTAAAAAAGAAAATAAATTACAATATCACTACATCAATGAAATCAGCCTTATACCTTCATTCAACTTCTTGCAGCAAATTTTAGGAACAGCTATTGCTGCTAATTACAACAGGTAAAATTGTAAATTTCTTGTTTATTTTTTTCTAATCCAAAAAGTTTATCTTTTCGCCACTGTGTTAGATCATGCTGTCAATATTTTTCCAAACGCATAACAAATCTCATATGCAGTCCTACAAATACACCTGGGTCTCCTATATCAATAAAATATATGTCATCTCTCAAAAAAGGCATTTTCATTAATCCCATTTATTTTTCTTTATTTCCTTTTAATTTTTATCAGGCTTTCTATAACTTTCATGTCATATTTACATTGTTTCGTAGTTATAAGCTTTTGTGTGTTTGATATTCCCCACATATACACCCATGTATCTGGATTATTTCCTGTAATCCACAGTAATAATAATCAATTTTGTGTGAACGTTGTTTTGAACTTCAGTATAAAGCTGATAAAATCAAATTAATGGGTGATTATAAGAGAGTATACTTAGGATTAAAAAATTTTCCTCGTAATATCCAAATTTACTGTTGAGGGGTTAATATCTGCCACAATTAAATTCCAATAATCCAACACGATAGTGCCATAACCCATCAAAATTCAGTTACCTTTGATTTTTTTTTTAAATGACACCGGGACAGGCAAAATAAAAAAACTACCCTCATCAACAAAGGCCCGGACACGAGAAAACAATAAAATGAAGGAAAAGAAAAAGGTTGTGGACAAGACAGAGATGAGGTAATGATACACAAAGGAAAAAGACAGACTCAAAAAATAGTCTCTGTACTGAGGACCTACAGATATAGAGGCTTAGGCCCTGAGATGACGATAGATCCGCTTTTTGAAGGAAAATCGGTTATAAGAATATGCAAAAAACAGAAGGAGAAGAGAGTTCCTGAGTCTGGAGGTAGATGGGAAGCAGTCACTGCACTGACAAATCCGTACGCTACAAATCTCCATACAGAACCTGTGAGACGAGGCAGCTTGGCGAGTATTACACGGCCTTGGCAGCTGGGGGAGGGATGCAACTCGCCAACTATTCCAAGCAGTGATGGCAGTAATAGCGATAGAGAAGAGATAAGGATGATACCTTACAGAGAAGAGAAAGAGAATCCAGATTAGAAGTAAGAGAAGGATCATTAATGAGTCTGACTGCCTTAGATTGAACCCTATCGAGGAGATAAGTAAAAGAAAAAGCACCGCAGATGTGAAAGCAGTATTCTAGAGCAGGGACAGATAAGACCTTTATAGATTTTAAGTAACTGTAAAGAGGAATAGTAATGACGAAAACGAAACAGAACCCCCAATTTTTTGGATGCAGATTTAGATATTTGGATTATGTGATTCCTCCAAGATATGTTGGAGGCTATATAGATTCCTAATACGTTGATAGAATTAAGAGCGTAAATTTTGTTAGTTTCGAAGACAATAGGACTATCAGGAGGAGAAGAAGATAAAGAGAAAGCGAGAAACTGTGTCTTGGAAGCATTAGATTTAACTAAATTTTGGATGCCCACTCAGATGCCCTCTGCAAATCAGAGTTGAGAGTAGAACAAAGAGTAATACAAAACTGATTATGAGTAGCATATGAAGGGTGTGAAGAAAAGGAAGAGGTAAAGTGAAGGGTACAATAGTCGGCAAAGGAGTGAAAAAGTAAAGAAGATGTAGGCTGTAGAAGATCATTGATGAAGAGAAGGAACAGAGTAAGTGAAAGAACAAAGCCCTGTGGAACACCACTGGTAGCAGGGAATACAGATATAAAACGGTCATAAGGAAAACTGGAAATCAGAGAATAGAGAGGATGGGCAAAGACATGGGCAGGGAGTTGTTCCAGACTCTGTCAAAAGCCTTAGAGATATCAAGGGTGACGAAAAAGGATTCCCAATAGTTTCTCAGAGAAGATGGCCATACATTAGTAAGGTAGGACAGGAGGTCACAAGTGGATCTTACCTTGCAGAAGCCGTACTGGTGATCAGAGGTAAGTAATTTAGATTCTAGACTTTTCAAGAAGTGAGCACTGAGCAAAGTTTCGAAAACTTTAGAGTTGAAGAGGTTAGGGCAATAGGTCAGTAGCTTGAAGGAATAGAGCGGTCGCCCATCTTAGGAACAAGTTGCACTAGAGCATGCTTCCAAGATGAATGACATATACTGGTTGAGAGAATGAGGCGAAAAAGGCGACAAAGCATGAGAGCCAGTTCATCTACAAACTTCTTAAAGAACCTTGCAGGGATACCATCGGGACCAGATGCCTTGTTTGTCTTTAGTGAGAGAAGAACCTTATGAACTTTGAGCGAAGAAAGAATAAGGGAGGGTATAAGGTTAGAGAAGGGTAGAGATTGAGGAACAGGTGCGCAGGAATCGTTTAAGGAAAAGTTGGCAGAATAATGAGAGCCAAAGAGAGATGCTTTGTCAGTGGGAGAGAAAGCTATAGAACCATCAGAACGAATGAAAGGGGGAAAGCTTGAGTTACAGAAGTTTTTGGGAGAGGTTTTTGGCTAAGGACCAGAAACATTTGTCAGTGAAAGAGGAGTTAAGATCATCAACTTTCCCTTGTGAATATAAACTGGAATGTAATAATTCACGGTGTTATAAAGATGAAAAAAATCCTTCCAAGGGAAAAATATTTACATCCCTTTTTACTGTGTTCGTACTACAAGGCATGCAGTATATTCTTAATGTCAATGAGGATTTTAGGAACTAAATACAGACTTAAGTATGGTTATACAAGTTGTAATACGATAGGATGTCATACGAATTTATTGTTTGTACCTCTTGGTAGAATACTTTGATTTCCCTTGTATGGTAGTCTGTGCTAACTCAGCAGGATTAATACCCATTCTGTAACTAGGAAGTAAATATAAAGAGAACAATATGCTAACTGTATATAAGTTTATAAATGTGGTATTAGGATGTCTAGAAGACTTTTTGCAAGTACCTACTGGTTAACATGAGAAATTAATATCCATTGACCAGCTTTATTGAGTACATCATTACATATCTAGGGTTAATGCTGCAAAAATTGGCACATGCCTCAAGTTTATTAAAAGGAGCATAGATCATCTTGCAGGTAGGTAAAAATGGGCATGTATAATATATAAACAACGAATTATCAAAAAAATATTCTCTACAGCTGCAATATTAATTTACGAGACATTTAGAGGATCTCTAAATATAATATAATATTGTAACAATACATTAGTTCATACAAGATAGATAAAAACCCACTATATTCTTGATCAAGATTCGTATGTAGCAAAATGAATGCTAAGTGCTGTTAGTTCACTGGGCTTAATGCCTTTGCCTCACAAAGTCACGGTTTAATGCAGAAATGTGAAACCATATTATCTTCTACATTAAATTTTTCACAATACAAGTCCATGTCACTTACTACCAAAAAGGAGCCTCAATGTTATTAAGATACATGCACTTGGCTGGAAGACTGTACCAGTAAAGGCTATTTCTTAATGGGGAAAAAGAAACTCGAACATTATTTTTACCTTAAAAGAATATGTATTAAAAAAAAGATATGCAAATGTCTAAATATATGCTTAATATAACTAAATTTATCCTAGATGCTGCATTACCCCCATTGCTAAATAAAAAAATAATGTTGGCTTATTGTCAATAAAAAAAAATAAAAGTGTATATATATATATATATATATATATATATATATATATATATATATATATATATATATATATATATATATATATATATATATATATATATATATATATACATATTACGTCACGGACTCCCTTTTCTACCAAGGGCTAGGACGTTTGCCTTCTTGCGAAGCTATCTTTGCGTTATTCTAAGAACTGTATATATATATATATATATATATATATATATATATATATATATATATATATATATATATATATATATATATATATATATATATATATATGTATATATATATATATATATATATATATATATATATATATATATATATATATATATATATATATATATATATATATTTTTTTTTTTATAAAAAAAAAAAAAAAAAAAAAAAATATATATATATATATATATATATATATATATATATATATATATATATATATATATATATATATATATATATATATATATATACAGTTCTTAGAATAACGCAAAGATAGGTTCTCAGAAGTGCCACTTAGTGTAATTTTCATGTAATGTAACGAGTCACTTTCCGTAAGAAACAATGATAATGGGCATAGATATGTTCCACAACCGTACATAGACACTATACTGAAGTAAATAATAAAGCAGAAAGACCTGTAGTTAATTAAATTAACATGCAAAGAGTGTATAGTATAAAAGATACACAGATTTACTGTACATTAAACAAATTAATGTACTCTATTATGTGGTGGGCAACAGGCATACACTGGGACATGCATGGTGGCGGTGAGCATGAGGATACAAACGTTTTGCCGCCTCCATATCAGCTGATACACCCTCGCACGCTATTTTCCTGACGATTTTATATCAAAAGTTTGTTTGCTATTTGCTCTTATTACTTTTTTTCAATTCTCTTCATAATATTTGATTGCCTTAAGCGGTAGAAGAGGAGGATGATGTGGGAGAAAGAGCCTCTATCTGCAAACGTGTTTCCGCCTCCATATCAGCTGATGCACCCTCGCATGCAATTTCCCTGACGATATTATATCGAAAGTTTGTTTGCTGTTTGTTCTTAATGCTTTTCCTCCATTATCTTCATAATATCCGATCGCAATTAAGCGGTAGAAGAGGAGGAGGATGGCGGAAAAGTGCCTCCGAGACGGTCGATTATTTACTAAAACGAAATTTTTTTTCGAATTTTTTTGCATGGGCGTTATTCGCGAATTTCGTATTTTTTTAGTATTATTTTTGTAGGGGTGTTATTCCAATTTCGCAGATTATAAACACGCATAAAAAGCGAACTAGGTATATATATATATATATATATATATATATATATATATATATATATATATATATATATATATATATATATATATATATATATATTTATATATATATATATATATATATATATATATATATATATATATATATATATATATATATATATATATATATATATATATATATATATATATATATATATATATATATATATATATATATATATATATATATATATATATATATATATATATATATATATATATATATATATATATATATATATATAAGTAAACAAAATTGTTAACATACAGAACTAAATAGTAAGGAAGCCCATCAGTGACATAACACATAGAAATTAACACTATATATAAGGTTCTAGCTGGACTCCCTCTAAAGGCTCTAAGAATGTTCAGGATTGGTAAAATAATAATAATAATAATAATAATGTATACCAACGCATATATACTTACACATATGCACACACACACGCACAGGGTGTCCGAAACTTGTCTGCACAATTGTTGTCTGATATTAAAAGTTCATCACAAAATGTAACATTTACATTTTGCCTTTCTACAAAAACTAGAAAGTTTTCTCTGTATACATATTATCTGTCTGTTTAATATGGTTATTCGTGTTGTTTGAACCAAGAGTTTGTATCAAGTTTTGGCATTTATTATTTTTGGGAATAACCAAAAGACTGCACAGGAGAAAGTTTGGTTTACTAAAACCAAGACAGATACACATGTAAAAAAAAAAAAATCATCATAGAAGGAAATCACAGGGTAGATTTATCCTGCCAAGGAATTGCACCTCCACTTCTTGTATCAAGATCGCATGGTTGTTTTTGAAGGAGAAGGTCTGTTGTAATTAATTCTAAATCTTAGTTGGATTTGTAAATCCAAAATGGTTTCAATAAACCATTCAATGTACTGTGCTTTCTCCTATACATCCATTTTGGATTAATAGAAGGAAAAAAAAAATCAAAACTTGGTACAAACATTTAATGCAATTAAAACAAGCAAGCAAACACTCTTGCCAAGAGTTAGAAAATATTATACAAACACCTGTTTTCTTGTAAAATGGCATAACACGAAAATATTTAAACTTTGCGATTAACTAGTTATACCAGATAAGTTTTTTTTTTTATTTATAAAATATTAGGCCACCCTGTCCTTTTGCGTATATTTGAGTAACATGACATTAGTGTTATCTTATCTGTTCTGATAAACAGCATATCATTACATAAAGAAATGTGAGAGATACGCATTGTTACTCTTATCAGCATATATTTCATTTCCATGTTTATGGCCAGACAATTTTACACCAGTACCCACTTCATATAAATACTTCAGGTCAAATCATGCAACTATTATTCGATTCACACTAATTACACACTCAAGTCTCAATTTATCATAAACCACGTTATGATAGAATTACATCTGTGAATAAATATTTACTCCGTATTTTATATATATAAAAATCCTGTTTGATTTTGTACACAAATAATAAAAATATGGTGGTTGGTACGCTGTTTACATAAGTGATTCATTTATTGATATTTATAGAATTAATTTCATAGATCTCTCTCTCTCTCTCTCTCTCTCTCTCTCTCTCTCTCTCTCTCTCTCTCTCTCTATATATATATATATATATATATATATATATATATATATATATATATATATATATATATATATATATATATATATCTACTTCAAAGTGCTTTACCCACCCAGCTATATACGTTCACACTTATGCATATACATAAATACATATATGCGTGAAAAACTCTATGGATTAAGTAAAAAAAAAAAAGCAATAGTGAATACTATGTATATATTTGCTAAAGACTTTTAACGTTTTGAAAATGCTATTCACGGATAGAATAATAATAATAATAATAATAATAATAATAATAATAATATTAATAATAATAATAATAATAATAATAATAATAATAATAATAATAATAATAATAATAATAAATCACTTTCTACTGCAAATAAAGTTTCATGTTTTTAAACCCTTATTTCACTGCAGCAAAATATAATTAATACGATGCCATAACCATTTACACATTTGTAAAATTTGGAAAACTTGTTTCAGTACAAGATAATTTCTCTATCTCTTAGAAAAGACACACACACACACACAAACACACACACCTAAAGTAAAATTTTAAGTTAGGATGTGTTACCATCAAAGATATGAACTAAGTAACTAAATTAGTACTCATATGAAGATATAACAAATTTGTGTGTAGGTAAATAAAACCTTTTTCTTTCTTTCTTTTTTCTTCATATTCAGTGAAAGGCAACATGTTAAAATGAAACCATCTCTGTCTCTAGCCTTCCCCCGGTCCACTGGTCAGGAGAGGGGGTGATAGGGGATCTCCAGGGGTTGAAGGAGGGGGAGTAGCTCTTAGGAGCCTGAAACAAAATGACAGGGACCTTGAGACCCTTGCAATGAACATGGACGATAACAACTGGAAAATGGATAGAGAAATGAAAGAGAATGAAACACTTAGAGATAATAAGAACACTGTAGGAATCTACAAAGGCACAAGGGGAATAGAGAAAAGAACTAGAAAAATTAATGATGAAGCTGGAATGGGAGAAGAATGAACTTGAAACAAGAATTTCTAATAAAAAAAAATCAAACAGTTGAATGACAATCTGAATGAATTTAATGTTAGTTCACTGCTTTCTTCTGAAAGAGACGAGATTGCAGCTTGGAATGTTCATATAATGGTAAACACTGAACAGCTTAGAAAAGAGTTTCAGGAGCAGAATACTGAACATGAGGCTATAAAAACTTCCTTTGCTGATACAGTAAAGGAAAATGTGGCAGTAAAAGAGGAAGTGAGGGAGGTGGCACTGGAAAATGTAAAAACAGTTGACTATACAGAAACAGTAATAGAAAAAATGAGAGATATTGTGATGAAAAGGGTTAATCCACTGATTAAAAAGGGCACTTGATAAATGGCAGTGGTAATCTTTGGCATAGTTGAATCCCTGGAGTCAACATGGTAGGGGAGCTTTGAACAAAATAAAGCTAAGGTGTTAGACCTAATAAGGAAGCTTGGAGTAGTATGTGATCGAGAGAATATTGCAAACATTCACAAACTTGGTAAAATTCTAGGGAGGGAAAGGAAAGACCAATGAGAGTAACCTCTGAGAGAGGGGACACATGTAGAGATATATTGATGAGAAACAAACCTAAAAGACCTTCAAGAACTCAGAACAGTGTTCATCAGACCATACAGAACAGAGGAAGAGACAGGAAGGGTCCAAAACTTGTTGCAAGAAGCTAAAAGGATAATTGATGGAAGAAATGAATGAGAAGAAAATTTTTTGTTTCAGAGCTTTTCCAGCCAAAAGGGAGATAAAGAAGATAATGCTAGAAGATCAGGGGATGTAGCCTCATCAAGACTGCCATACACAAATGCTGATGACGTAGCTGGTAAGGCAGTAAAAATTGAAGGAAAGGATTAACAACAGTAATGCAGATATAGTAGCGGTTACAGATACTAAGTTAAGTGAAAACATAAACAGTGTCACAGATTTTCCTAAGGGTTTTAGAATATAAAGGAATGAAATATATGAGAGGACTGGTGGAAGAATAGCATTTCTCATAACTGAAAGATTTCAGGTTGAAAAAAAAAAACTTTACTATAGAAAGTGAGTTCAAGGAAATTCTTGTTGCTCGCATAAATACCGGGTCAAAGAACATTTGTATATAATCCACCAAGGAACCAACATAGGCTAGAAGCTTATGAGAAATGTCATATAGGTACTGTCAAAGTCATTGACTTAGTAGTTAACATTGCACAGGAGAGAAAATGTAGGATTTTGATTATGGGAATTTTATTTATAGAGATAGATTCGATAAATCTTCAAACGCACAGTGGGGAGAACTCATTCAGAGCAAAATTCCTATATTGCGTATAATGAAATTTTTTACACCAACATGTACTGGAACCAACGAGGGCCAGGGGTGAGGATGGGCCATCGCTGCATGATCTAGATTTCACAGATAATGTGTTGAATTTTGAGAAAATTAAGTATGAACCTCCAATTGGAAATAGAGACCACTGTGTGTTGTTGATGGTGTATGTCATCGAAGATGTTCTGCCTGAAGGTAGAGGAGCTGAGAAGGACACGAGGAGAAACTATCCGAAAGGAGATTTTATCAATATTAACGAGCTTTTTGCAGTTATTGATAGACTGAAGGATCTTATTTAATACAAAAAAATCCGTACAAGAAATGTACAACATCTTTAGTGAGGAATATGGGAAGATAGTAGATTGTAGCATATCTTCCACCAAAATAGGATTTATTCATACCAGAGAGAAATGGTTCATTAATGAGTGTAGGAGAGCTAAGGAGTGGAGAGACAAATGCTGAAAAAGGTATAGGAAGAGAAGAAAAACATAAATGCCTGGCAGACTTATAAAAGAGCAAGAAATGATTATCTAAGAGATGAGCAGGATAGAATTGATTAAAGTTACAAATTTTTCCACAGCTTTATCAGAGGAAAATTGAATGTCAAAGAACAGGTTTTAAAGTTGAAGAGAGTGGATAAAGCATCACTGAGAAGGATGAAGAAATCTGTGAAAAACTGAACAAGGAATTTCAGTCAGTATTTACAGCAGAAAATACACCACCCCTTCAAATTACAGAGATAGGAGCTCATGAGCCGGCATTAGAGAACATCACCTTTTCAGCTACAGATGTATGCAAAGTGCTGATGGAGTTAGATATCATAAAGCTACAGGTCCTGATGATACATCCCCTTGTATACTTAAGAAATGTGCTAAATCAATATCGGCCGCACTATGTATCATATTTGAAAAGTGCATACTAAGCATTGTGAGAGGGTACGATCGAAATAAAAAACAACATTATTTGCGTGCAATTGCAATGAACATACATGCTTTTAGCTCTCAAACTATTGTCTTTAAAATAAAGTGTATGGATGCCATTTAAGTACTTTGCATTTTCAACTTTTTTCATACTCTTCATATTTTACCTACTGTCATCCTCTAAGCTTTACGGAAAAATGTCCTTGCGGCAGAATATCTGCATGGTGATTTGTCTGAAGGCGAATTGTCCTACGCCCAATTGCCCTGCTGCAAATTGTTTACGGTGAATTGTCCTAGAACCTCATTAGATACGGTCCCATACGGGAGACTTATTAAGAAGCTGCAAGCAATGACGAGAATAGGTGCAAATGTCTTGGAATGGATAAAAACTTATTCAGAAGGAAGGGAAGAGAGGGTCAGAGTAAGACACCCAGTGTCTGAATGAAGAAGGGTTAATAGTGGGGTTCCACAGGGTTCAGTTTTCGGACCAATTTTGTTCCTTGTAAAACTTAAATCACCTACCAAAGTCTGTAAATTCATTCATGAATATGTTTGCAGATGTTGCAAAGATTGTCAAGAAAGTAAGAGACAAGAACAATGGTAGAGAACTTCAAGAAGACCTAAATAGTCTGGATGTGTGGTTGAAGAAGTGACAAATGAAATTTAATACTTCTAATTGTAAGGTACTGAAAATGGGTACAAGTGCAAGAAGTCCCATGCTTGGATACTCAATAGCAAGAGCAGAACTTCAGGAGACAGAGAATAAGAGAGATATAGGAGTAAACACACTGGCAGATTTGTCTTTGGAAATGCATTTGAATGGCATAATAAGGGCAACGTATGCTTTTAGCAAATGTAAGGGTAACCTTCAGACACAAGGACAAGGAAATGTTTATAAATATTTATGTAACATATGTGAGGTCAAAGCTTGAATATGCAGCGACCTTGCGGAATCCACACTTAAAAAACCCCACATTATTAAGCTGGAAAGTTCAAAGATAAGCAACAAAACTGGTGCCAGAAATACGCAATCTCAGTTATGAGGAGAGGCAGAGGATATCAGACTTACCATCACTTGATGATTAAAGAATGAGCAGGGATATGGTGACGGTCTTTAAATTTCTTCAAGGTTATGACAGAGTGGATAGGGATTGATATATTGATATAGCTGGCTCTAGAACTAAAGGTCCTAGTTTGAAGCTTCGCAAGAGAGCTTCTTTGCAGTATGGAAGGAAGTCCTTTTTTATAGTAAGAGTAGTTAATGATTGGAATTTCCTAACCGAGGAGGTAGCTGATGTTAACTCAAATCCATAGCTTTAAGGACATGTATGATGTGCAGCACTGAGTACAAAAATGAAACCAACCAGGATACGGGAAGTTACGAGCATGGGGCTCTTTACCGTAAGCACAATTAAGTAATTACAAACACACACACACACACACACACACACACACACACACACACACTTTATATATATATATATATATATATATATATATATATATATATATATATATATATATATATATATATATATATATATATATATATATATATATATATATATATATATATATATATATATATATATATATATATATATATATATATATATATATATATATATATATATATATATATATATATATATATATATATATATATATATATATATATATATATATATATATATATATATATATATATGCTGATCGTAGTGCAGATAAAAGAGGGGGAGGGGTAATTATGTATATTAAAGATAGCCTCAGAAGCTGCATTAAGTCTGGAATTAAGACAAATCTAAATTCAGAAACCTTATGGGTTGAAATTAAAAATAATATAGAAAGTCTAGTTGTAGGAGTAGTCTACAGACCACCTGATCTAGATAATATAGAGTCGCAAGTTATATACGACGAAATTTCTAAAGTGAGCAGGTCAAATAGAGTTTGCATTGTAGGCGATTTTAATTTTAGACATATTAACTGGGAAACCATAACAGGTGATAGTAGCTCTAAGGAGTTTTTGGAAGTAGTAGAAGACAATTTCCTTTCTCAGCATGTACATGAAGCAACACGGGGGGTGAATACACTAGATTTAGTTCTTAGTAATAGAGAGAATATGGTTACAAATTTAGAAGTTGGTGAAAAATTGGGCAACAGTGACCATGATTCCATTAGATTTAACATAATTTTCAAGGAAACTATAAAGGAAAATAAGAATATTGTTCCAAACTTTAGAGCAGGAAATTTTGAGGGCTTAAAAACTAAATTATCTAATGAGGTATGGGAAGGGATTTCTGGGGTACAGATGTGGGTAGTTAATCCAGCAGGTCAGGTCGCAGGTAGCGGATTACCCCGAAATTTGGGTACCACATTCCAAGGATTATCACAAGATAAGATCAATACATTAAATTCTCTCACAGGAAAGAACAGCAGCCCGTCAGTTAATATAAATTTGGATGAGGAATATAACAATTTTGTCATGACTCTTAAGAATAGTCAGAGAGACTATATTCCCATGAAACATTGCAGATCAAGAAAAAATGACCCTAAATGGATGAACAATAGAATAAAGAATCTTATAGGTATTAAAAGAGGAATATACAGGAAACTAAAAAGAGGTGAAGAGCAGGTGAGGCAGCAATATATACAATTAAACAGGGAAGTTAAAAAGATAGTTAGAGAGTCGAAAAGAAAATACGAAGTTCGAATAGCAGGAGAAGCTAAAGAAAATCCTAAAGGGTTTTATCAACATTATCAAACAAAATTTAAGGAAAAAGTCGGACCAATTGAAGTAGCCAATGGCCATATCACAGATGACGATAAAGTGATGTGTACATGTTTAAATGATTATTTCTTATCTGTATTTACAAATGAAAACTTGTAAAATATTCCGGAAGTAGAATCCATTTACAGAGACAGTCCCGATAATATACTTAGTTCAATAAATATTACGAGAGAGGAGGTAATAAAAGAAATAGATAAATTAAAGGCTCATAAATCTCCGGGACCTGATGGAATATATGCTAGAATATTAAAGGAATGCAAGGAAGAGCTTAGTTGTCCTCTAACTGCATTATTTAATAATTCAATAAAATTAGGATCGGTACCCATGGAGTGGAAATTGGCAGATGTGGTACCAATATTTAAAAAAGGAGAACGTGTTAAAAAGAATAATTATAGGCCGGTAAGTTTAACGTCAACAGTGGGTAAGATTCTAGAATCCATAATTGCAAATAAAATAAGGGCACATCTAGAATTACACAGACTGATAAAACTTCCACAACACGGGTTTCTTAAGGGTTTTTCGTGCCTTACAAACTTACTGTCTTTTTATTCAGAAGTTTACGAGGCAGTAGATTGTGGCAAAGAATATGATACAATATATCTAGATTTTAGCAAAGCTTTTGATAGAGTTCCTCACAAAAGATTAGTTAAAAAGCTGGAATCTCATGGTATAGGAGGAGCTGTGCTCAGATGGATCAAACAATGGTTAAAAGACAGAAAACAGAGGGTTTGCATAAATGGAGAGAAATCAGAGTGGGGCTCGGTTACTAGCGGGGTACCACAAGGCTCGGTACTGGGTCCTCTATTAATCATCGTATATCTAAATGATCTGGATTCGGATATCAGTAGTAACCTAAGTAAATTCGCAGACGACACTAAAATAGGTAGAACTATAAATGGAAAAGAAGACATTCATGCTTTACAGGAAGATCTAAATAGATTATCTGAATGGTCGGACAAATGGCAAATGGAATTTAATGTTGAAAAATGTAAAGTAGTTAAAATGGGTACTATAAAAGACAATACTAGTTATAAGCTAAATAACCATGAAATCATGAGTTCTCAGTGTGAAAGGGATTTGGGAGTTCTTGTGAGTAGTAGTCTTAAGCCAAGAGAGCAATGCACAGCAGTCAGAAATAAAGCAAACAGAATTTTAGGATTTATCTCAAGAAGAGTCAGCAATAGGACGGAAAAAGTTATTTTGCAGCTCTATCTTGCATTAGTTAGGCCCCATTTAGATTATGCTGTGCAATTCTGGTCACCCTATTATAGAATGGAAATTGAATCCTTGGAGAGAGTGCAACGAAGAATGACCAAGATGATACACAATATCAGAAATCTACCATATGAGGACAGATTAAAAAAGCTTAATCTACATTCTCTAGAGAGGCGAAGAGTTAGGGGGGATATGATTGAAGTGTATAAATGGTTTAAAGGGATTAACAAGGGAGATATTAATAAAGTTTTAAAAATTCATGATCAAACCAGAACTCGTAATAATGGATTTAAGCTTGATAAATTTAGGTTCAGAAGGGAAATTGGTAAAAATTGGTTTGGTAATAGAGTAGCTGATGCATGGAACAAGCTTCCTAGTATGATAGTAAATGCCAATACCTTAGACACCTTCAAATGTAGATTAGATAGACATATGACAGAGGTAGGGTGGGTATGAATAGGTTAGTGCTTATTAGAAAAATCATAAAAAGAAAAACAGAATAAATAAGTAGAGTAGAATAGAATAGGTTAGACATGCTGAAAGTACAATTCAAAAATGGAGCTGCCTCGTGTGTGCCAGTAGGCATGTTGCAGTGTCCTCTATTCTTATGTTGTTATGTTCTTATGTTGTTATGTCCTCTGACTGCATTATTTAATAATTCAATAAAATTAGGATCGGTACCCATGGAGTGGAAATTGGCAGATGTGGTACCAATATTTAAAAAAGGAGAACGTGTTAAAAAGAATAATTATAGGCCGGTAAGTTTAACGTCAACAGTGGGTAAGATTCTAGAATCCATAATTGCAAATAAAATAAGGGCACATCTAGAATTACACAGACTGATAAAACTTTCACAACACGGGTTTCTTAAGGGTTTTTCGTGCCTTACAAACTTACTGTCTTTTTATTCAGAAGTTTACGAGGCAGTAGATTGTGGCAAAGAATATGATACAATATATCTAGATTTTAGCAAAGCTTTTGATAGAGTTCCTCACAAAAGATTAGTTAAAAAGCTGGAAGCTCATGGTATAGGAGGAGCTGTGCTCAGATGGATCAAACAATGGTTAAAAGACAGAAAACAGAGGGTTTGCATAAATGGAGAGAAATCAGAGTGGGGCTCGGTTACAAGCGGGGTACCACAAGGCTCGGTACTGGGTCCTCTATTATTCATCGTATATCTAAATGATCTGGATTCGGATATCAGTAGTAACCTAAGTAAATTCGCAGACGACACTAAAATAGGTAGAACTATAAATGGAAAAGAAGACATTCATGCTTTACAGGAAGATCTAAATAGATTATCTGAATGGTCGGACAAATGGCAAATGGAATTTAATGTTGAAAAATGTAAAGTAGTTAAAATGGGTACTATAAAAGACAATACTAGTTATAAGCTAAATAACCATGAAATCATGAGTTCTCAGTGTGAAAGGGATTTGGGAGTTCTTGTGAGTAGTAGTCTTAAGCCAAGAGAGCAATGCACAGCAGTCAGAAATAAAGCAAACAGAATTTTAGGATTTATCTCAAGAAGCGTCAGCAATAGGACGGAAAAAGTTATTTTGCAGCTCTATCTGGCATTAGTTAGGCCCCATTTAGATTATGCTGTGCAATTCTGGTCACCCTATTATAGAATGGAAATTGAATCCTTGGAGAGGGTGCAGCGAAGAATGACCAAGATGATACACAATATCAGAAATCTACCATATGAGGACAGATTAAAAAAACTTAATCTACATTCTCTAGAGAGGCGAAGAGTTAGGGGGGATATGATTGAAGTGTATAAATGGTTTAAAGGGATTAACAAGGGAGATATTAATAAAGTTTTAAAAATTCATGATCAAACCAGAACTCGTAATAATGGATTTAAGCTTGATAAATTTAGGTTCAGAAGGGAAATTGGTAAAAATTGGTTTGGTAATAGAGTAGCTGATGCATGGAACAAGCTTCCTAGTATGATAGTAAATGCCAATACCTTAGACACCTTCAAATGTAGATTAGATAGACATATGACAGAGGTAGGGTGGGTATGAATAGGTTAGTGCTTATTAGAAAAATCATAAAAAGAAAAACAGAATAAATAAGTAGAGTAGAATAGAATAGGTTAGACATGCTGAAAATACAATTCAAAAATGGAGCTGCCTCGTGTGTGCCAGTAGGCATGTTGCAGTGTCCTCTATTCTTATGTTCTTATGTTCTTATGTTATGTTCTTATGTTCTTATATATATATATATATATATATATATATATATATATATATATATATATATATATATATATATATATATGTATATATATATATATATATATATATATATATATATATATATATATATATATATATATATATATATATATATATGTATATATATATATATATATATATATATATATATATATATATATATATATATATATATATATATATATATATATATATATATATATATATATATATATATTATATATATATATATATATATATATATATATATATATATATATATATATATATATATATATATATATATATATATATATATATATATATATATATATATATATATATATATATATATATATATATATATATATATATATATATATATATATATATATATATATATATGGTAAGGAAGCTCAGCAGCGAAACAACAGATAGAAAATAACGCTATACTTCGGGTCCTAACTGAACCCTTTCTCAAGCACAGGTGAATGTATAAAGTAACAATGTCAGAGGGAGTAAAAAAACAAAAAGGACTCAGGAGACCGGAGGGAATTAAAAATTCTGGAAAGTAAGGTAGGTCTAATCCAAAAGATATAATACCCTCAATGGAAGTAAAACCAACAAAAGTCATTAAAAGTCATTGACATTAGAATATGTTAATCCTTAATTACGAATATAGATGTATACTCCAATTACAGTATATTCTAATGTTAATTACTTTTTAATGACTTTCTGTCTGTTTTTATTTCATTGAGGGTATTATTTATTTTGGAATAGACCTACCTTACTTTCTTTAATTTTTTATTCCCTCAGGTATCCTGAAAGAAAAAACCGACAAAAAGTCATTAACAGTGGAATATGCTAATTTCTATTAATCTCTAATTACGAATACAGATCTATAGTCGTAATTTGGGATAAACATATTCTAATGTTAGTGACTTTTAATTACTTTTTGTTGGTTTTACTTTCATTGAGGGTATTATTTCTTTTGGATTAGACACGTCTTACTTTCTTTAATTTTTAATTCCCTCCGGTCTCCTGAGTACTTTTTGTTTTTTACTCCCTCTATCATTGCTACTTTATACATTCCCTTGTGCTTAAGAAGCGTTATTTTCTGTGTTGCTTCACTGATGGGCTTCTTTACCATTTAGTGATATATATATATATATATATATATATATATATATATATATATATATATATATATATATATATATATATATATATATATATATATATATATATATATATATATATATATATATATATATATATATATATATATATATATATATATATATATATATATATATATATACATATATATATATACCGCGGCTCTTTTGAGAAATGCTCCCCTTGGAACTGATATTAGTATGAGTGCATTAGTACTGTAAGTCATATATGAATTAACATTTGAATAGCAGCCAGGAATAAAAATTATAAAAAAAAAACATCTGAACACTTGATAAAAAATGATAATGTGAACTGTATGTGTATGCTGGTAACTGATGTCTTGGGAGAATGATAAAGCTTCAGAGCTGAGAGGCTTAGCAGTTCTTGAGACTTTAGTGGAGTATTTTACCTCTGTACCTTTATGCACAAACCTCAGGACTCCTCTTCGTTAGAACTTCGGTTCGAGTTTGCCACCATATTTATGTTTTAATCATCATCATGAGGATGAGACCTAAATGTGTAAACTGGTCATTGTTACGTGCAAAGTGGCAATGAGCACTTAGTTGTGGCTTCATTTATTAAATGTGTGTATGTCATAAAACGTACATAAATAAACACACCCATATATATATATATATATATATATATATATATATATATATATATATATATATATATATATATATATATATATATATATATATATATATATATATATATATATATATATATATATATATATATATATATATATATATATATATATATATAAGAACATAACATAAGAATAGAGGACACTGCAACATGCCTACTGGCACACACGAGGCAGCTCCATTTTTGAATTGTATTTTCAGCATGTCTAACCTATTCTATTCTACTCTACTTATTTATTCTATTTTTCTTTTTATGGTTTTTCTAACAAGCACTAACCTATTCATACCCACCCTACCTCTGTCATATGTCTATCTAATCTACATTTGAAGGTGTCTAAGGTATTG